>CM051383.1:10109276-10184276 GCA_028015245.1 Cardamine occulta
ACTACAAACCAATTATGGTGAGCAGATACATTGAACGTAGACACGAACAAATAGAATACACGTGCCCATACGCGAGCGTTGGTGACTTTAGTGTAATCTAATTATAATGGATCCATGGGACCAGCCTTGGTCGTATTCTATAGTAGTATATGACTGCATGTGCATGCCTCTATTTGTATTGATCGGTGTCCATTTTCTGCGTAGTAATCTGGACCATCTCTCTAGGTCCCATTCAAAATTGTAATAAGTTTATTTTATATTATAAAATATTTTAAAAAACCTATAAGCTCCACTTTATATGTTCATTGAGCTCATAGTCGATCAATTCACTAATATTTTTTTTGTGTGCTAACGGGCACAATTCACTTACATTTTTTTTTAATTCACTTACATTTACATATGCAAATATGCTTAAAAGACGATTCTATGCTCGTAAAAATGAAATATGACAAACGTCTCATCTATCATCATCGCCCAATTAAGTACCAATACAATGAGATAATGACTTAAGACTCAAATCATGGCCATAACAATTAATGGTAAAACGATTTAAAAAAAAAGGTTAAAACTATTACTTAAGATGGAGGAAATATAATTAACAAAAACAAAAAAAGATGGAGCAAATAACTTATCGTTATTTCTAACTTAAGTGAATCAATTGAAATATGTGTAATTTTAGTTAGAAAATCGTGTTATGTCAAGTATTTTTCTGATTTTATAGTTCATTCGCTCGACTTTCAAAATATTTGGGTTCCAGATGTGAGATACAACAAACCTGAACTAGTAAGATAAGCCCAATCAAGCCCACTATAAGCCCAATATTACTCTTCTTCCTGTCTGCTTTAACCCAAATAACCCAAATAAAGCTCCCCCTTCTCTTTTTGTTTTGTTTTGTTTTTCTAATTACTGGCACGATGATACATTCCATATTTGATATTTCCATAAGAAATTGTGGAGCGCAGAAGAAACCACAATCAGTAAATGTGATTCTGATTTCTGAGAGTCGAACATTCCTTTGCAATTATATGATTCCTTTGCAAGATTTATATCTAAATGTTGATGTATAATTTGATGACTATAAGGATAATATGTACTTACGAACTCATGTTCCTTCCATCATGCATCATATGCATATATCATAGATGTATCAATATCAATCGAGATACTAGTAGAATTCATTAGAGGTTTCCACCTCTTGTAATTTTTTTTGAATTCATCAAGTTTGTTTTAAAAAAAAACATAAGTTATATTCATATTGAACGCTTGATTGAACTTTTCAACCATATACTCTCTACCAATGGCAGTAGAATTTTTAAGAGTATAATTATTCATGGCAACTGTTTCATCGAACAAATGAATTAACATTTTTTCCTGTATGTATGACCATTTATATTTGTCTTTATTCTACAAAAAATTTAAATTACAATATTATTTATTATATCAAATTAATATTTAAATTTATAAATAAAAAACTAACTAATTTTTACCCTGACAGTTGTTTCTGTCGGAGGAATTGAAACTTCTGTGGGACGATTTGAATTTGTTGGCCTTGTAGAATTCATGTTCTGTCGACGATTCGAAGACATTCCTACATTCAGTAAATTAAAAATTTAGTTTCATATTTTTGATAAATTAATATGATTAACGATTAACTTTCTTGTTTTCGAAATAATAGAATTATTGATTTGATCTAAAATGTATTTAATTATGATTACATAGTTTAAATAAAACTGTGATATAAATATATAATCTATGTTTGAAAATGGTACATATATATATATATATTTATGGTATATATATATATATTTTTTTATTATAATTTTATATGTGTAAATAAAATAATAATTTTTGTACAAATAAGCTATTATTATAAATTTATTTTGAAAATTTTCAGATCAACATTTTGTCTTATTCAAAAAATAATAATAATGATATTCTAATAAAAATTATAGTGGTAACATTTATATGGTCAAATAAGTTTTAAAATAAATTTCTAAATAAGAAAAAATAAGTGTATGCGATTATACAAAAAATAACTTAATGAACTTTATAATCTATTACTATTATAAAAAATTTAATTAAGAAAACATAGATTAACAAATATTTAATTACATGATTCATATTGAATTAGTGAGAATAAAAACACTTCAAAATAAAATAAAAAATTTAATGGATGATATGAGATTCTAAAAAAATGTGATTATAGTATAATATATATAACTATATTTTAATTAAACTATTAATATATGAATGTTTAATTAAACTATTATTGTGAATAAAAGACATAATAACATTAGTAGTGTAATGTGTATATGTGAAAAAAAAAAACATCTTACCTTAAAGAGGAAATAGTAAATAGTTGCTGCACGTTAACAATAAAAAGTTGTGTTTTAGATTATGCCTTGTAAGAGGGAAATGGTAGATATATATATAAAACAAATATAATTAAAAAAAATTATTGTCCACCGCGGATTTTTGATAGATCACTGGATAAACTACTGATGTCCTAATAAAAGTGCGGTTCTTTGTATTATCTGTGTTTTAAATTCTACAAATCATTTTTTTTTGGATTGTGGATAAGGTGCGGTTTTCAACTTTTTTTTTAGAAATCCGTGTTTTAGATGTCTCCATTCAAGGCCTTAGGATGAAATTTCTGATTAAATTGACGAAAAGGGTTGGTGGCGGGAATAACTTGTAGCTAATGTGGGACCCTATGAAGCTGGTAAAGTCAGCTACTTTAATTTTAACTTCGCTTAATGGTGGTGGTTGGTGAATTGGTGTTAGGTGAAGCTCTGTTTCTTACTCTCATTCTTCAAAGTTTCTTCATTTTTTTGTGCTTGAAGCAAGCAAATTTGGATAACAATGTCATCTTCTTCCTCCTTCGACCAACCACGAGTCATTACCTGCAAAGGTAAAAAAAAAAAACAAAGGGTTTTTGTTTTTGTCCTCGTTTATGAAAAAGATTAGCTTTTTGATTGAGAAATTTCTGCAGCGGCGGTGGCATGGCGTGCTGGTGAGCCATTGGTTATAGAGAAAGTGGAAGTGAGTCCACCTCAACCTCTTGAGATTAGAATCAAAGTCGTCTGTACATCTCTTTGTCGTAGCGACCTCTCTGCTTGGGAATCTCAGGTTTTGTTTACAATAACGTCTTTTGAATTTTGGCTTATAAGAGCCTCTCTGATGAAGTCTTCATTTGTTGGTACAGTCTCTTTTGCCTCGAATATTTGGTCATGAAGCTGCAGGGTAAGTTACTTCTGTTTCATAACATCTTTTTTTAGTTTATGCAATCCTAGGAACAAGTTAAGAAAATTAACTTCATTTTGGAAATGTAGACTGTGATGCTGTATTGAGTGTTCTATTGTAGTTCTTAGTGTGATTTAGCAACATTGTTACGGTGTTTAGCATAGGACTATTATACAATAACTAGCTTTGCCAGCTCAGGAACTGACATTACATTTAGGGTCTTGGTTCGGGCATTGGTCAAGACTTAGAGACTTTAATCGTTAATCAAGTAGCTTCTGTGGTCTACTTCTTTGTGAATTGAGTAAAGAAAGAGTTTAGTGGTTTGTGTCCATCGATGTTTCTGCAGTATAGTGGAGAGCATAGTGGAAGGTGGTATTAAGTGTTCTATTGTTGTGCTTAGTGTGATTTAGCAACATTGTTACGGTGTTTCGCATCGAACTATTATAACTAGTTTTGCCAGCTCAGGAACAGACCTTGCTTCGCTTAGTTGATATTGATAGGTGGAGGTTTAAAGGAGAGCGAGTTCTAGGGTCTTGGTTTAGGCATTGGTCAAGAGTTAGAGACTTCTACCGTTAATCAAGTAGCTTCTATGGTCTACTTCTTTCTTTGTGAATTGAGTTGATAAAAGATTTTAGTGGTTTGAATCCTAGCATTGTGTCCATGGATGTTTCTGCAGTATAGTAGAGAGCATAGGGGAAAGGGTAACCGAGTTTGAGAAAGGAGATCACGTGCTCGCTGTATTCACTGGAGAATGTGGTTCATGTCGGCATTGTATCTCTGGGAAAAGTAATATGTGTCAGGTTCTTGGAATGGAGAGGAAAGGTTTGATGCATAGTGATCAGAAGACACGTTTCTCCATCAAAGGCAAACCTATTTACCATTACTGCGCGGTTTCAAGTTTCAGCGAGTACACTGTGGTTCACTCTGGTTGTGCTGTTAAAGTTGATCCTATGGCACCTCTAAACAAAATTTGTCTTCTAAGCTGTGGAGCAGCTGCAGGTAAGTTAAAAAATAATCTTTTAAAATAATGAAATTTCAAAGAGTTATTTACAGTACTGAAGAATCTAAGGGTGTAATTTTTAGGTCTTGGTGCAGCATGGAATGTTGCTGATGTACAAAAAGGTTCAAGTGTTGTGATATTTGGTCTTGGAACTGTTGGTCTTTCGGTAAGTATAGAGATACAGAAATGTTGATGCTTCTGTGTTAATGGAGTTTGATGTGGGATTAATCTCTTATGTTTAGGTTGCTCAAGGTGCCAAACTCAGAGGAGCAGCACAAATAATTGGGGTTGATATAAACCCAGCTAAGGCTGAACAAGGTATGTATCATAGCTTTACCGCGTAGCGTTTATGGACTGGTTTTTGAGTGTTTTCTTATTCGTTGCAGCAAAGACATTTGGTGTCACGGATTTTGTCGATTCGAATAATCATTCTGAACCCATACCTCAGGTAATTCCAATATCTGTGCTTATAATAGCATAACAAAAACCAATGATTTAGATAAAACTTTGTTGCCATGTTGGTTATATATAGGTAATCAAAAGAATGACAGGAGGAGGTGCGGATTTCGTATTTGAATGCGTTGGTGATACAGAAATAGCTACAACTGCGTTACAATCCTGCTCGGATGTAAGATTTCTGTTCTATATGGTCTCATTACATTGTATAGAAATGCCTTGATAACTTTTTTTAGTGTGGATATTCTCAGGGATGGGGAGTGACCGTTACTCTAGGTGTACCGAAAGTGAAGCCTGAAGTTTCAGCTCATTATGGACTATTTCTCTCTGGAAAATCTTTAAAAGGAACTCTTTTTGGTGGTTGGAAGCCTAAATCTGATCTTCCTTCACTCATTGAGAAATACATGAACAAGGTATATATAACCGTGCAAGCTACATTAGCAAATTCACTTTCAGTTTCTTTACTTCTTTTGTGGTGCAGGAGATAATGATTGATGAATTGGTGACGCATAATCTGGCATTTGATGATATCAACGAAGCTTTTGAGCTAATGAGAGAAGGAAAATGTCTGCGTTGTGTTCTTCACATGTCAAAGTAATTTCTTGGAAAGCACATGTACAGTTTCAAGAAAGATGAAGAAACAATCTGTTTTTTTTTTCCCTTTCATAAAACTATGAGACTTTCAGTTTTTAATTTGGTTTGTTGTCAAGTGATTGTTGAATACATTAGAAAGAAATTCACTTTTATAAAGATTGGAGCAACATTGGTTTCGTTTTGCAAAATCACGTTTCAAAGACGTTTTAAAATGCTCAAAATATGAAAAAATGTTTTTATACAGATCAAAATTGGTTTTACAAAACTTACGAAGTTTCAAGCTTTTATCCATTTTTCGCGAATACTCGAGCCGAATCTGTTGGTTTGAGACGATTTTATGGAATGGTGAGTCGTCCAACGTCTTAACTTTATTTAAAACGCGATTTGAAGTTTGCAAACGCGTTTCGTTGGTGATCGCTGTGTATACTAGACGCGGTAGCTGCGGTGTACACTCTCTGTGGCTTCATCAGAGCATTGAGCAAGCATGGAGGAAGAATCGGAGAAGAGGAAAGCCATAGCTCTCTTCATGGCTTTCGGTACCAAAGGCGATGTTTACCCTCTCGCTGTAAATCTCTCTCCTTCTCTCTTAATTCGGATTTTTTTTGCCTCTTAGGAACCGATTCCAACAACTGTTTGCTTTTGTAGGCCATTGCTGCAGCTTTTTCTTGGGATCAGCAACACTACTCTGTGGTTTTGATGTCACATTTGGCTCATGAGGTTGCGTTTTGTTTTCTTCTCTTCTCTTAAAGTTCTCGAATTTCAGAAACTATATTGCTTGCTTCCTTCTTCCAACTTTTAAGAATCAGTGGTAAAGAGGTTGATTTGTTGCAGAATCTAAGCTCTCATTTGACCAAAGCGAAAGTTTCTTATTTTCCTATCACTTCTCCTCCTACTCTCTCTAGTGAATCTCAGAGTACTCTAAACGCCACAGGTCAATACTCTTATGTTAATTTCTTCTTCCAATTCTAGTTTTCTTCATACCTTAGCTTTAACTTTATTCATCTTTCTTTCTCTGTTTTCTCCTTTTTGGGTTTCATTTAGATTCGTTGAGGACATCATTTTTGGAGGAAAAGGAGAAGATAAAAAGGGAACACAGACAAGAGTGTCATTCTGCATTCGGAAGCATTTTCGGAAAGGGTTCTTGTATGGAGGGTGATTTCGTTGTCATAAATTTCTTTGCTTTGGTACATTTACTTAATACTTTTCATTGTACCAGGATCATGTTTGTGTTTGCTTTAGCTCTATCAGTGACAGTAGATTACATAATGTAGGCTATGTAGCTTGGCTTTCAGAAAATCTATTACTTATCCTGATTGCACATTTAGGAAGGATGGAGCCTTGCAGAACTTTTCCAGATCCGTTGTGTGGTGGCTGCTCCTTATGTTGTTCCGTATAGGTAACTTCGTAGATTGGAAGTATGTGCATGATATTCTAGCTATGGAAAATGACCACCTGTAATTCTTCATTTGTATAGTCCACCATCAGGCTTTGAAAGGCAGTTTAGGAAGGAACTCCCAGGTTTGTACAAGTACTTGAAAGAAGCCCCTAACGGCAAGGTATTCCATATGATTGTGATACAAACATGTAACTGGTGTTATTTTCTCCTGAACTTTTATAATTTTTATGTTTTTTCAGGTTAGCTGGAGTGATGTAACTCATTGGATGTGGCCTCTTTTTACTGAAGAATGGGGATCATGGCGATACGATCTCAACCTAAGTTGTTACCCTTTTGCAGTAGGTGTTTTTCAAACATAGAGACCTTGAAGGATACACTTTCTTATGAAAATGATAGTGTGAACTGTTACCTGATTTACTCATTGGGTGCAGGATCCAGTAACGGACCTTCCAATTTGGCATAGCCGGCAGCCATCTCCCCTGGTCTTGTGAGTAGTGAATTCTTTTGGTGGTAACATTTGACCACTTTGGAATCTGTCTTGCCATCACGATTTTATCTTCATATAGATATACTACAGTATTTTCTGGTTACTTGACCCCTATAATCTACTTTGCTCAAATAAGTCCAATACTGGCTGATCTCTGATTAAATTTTAAGAACTTTGAAACTTTTAGTTATTTAGTTGTAATATTATACTGTTATTAATTTAACAACCATATAAGATTGCATATTATGTTGGTGACCTGTCAATTATTTTCCCTGTGACAGGTATGGTTTCAGCAAAGAAATCGTCGAATGCCCTGGTATATAAGATTTGTGTCGCTTTTAGCTAAATGTTTTTCTGTGCATTGCTAGCATTTTCTTTATAAAAATGTTATCTGTTGCATTCTTTTTTTTTTTGGGGGTGTTTTGCTGCTATATTCTCGCCATTTGTGAATTCTTTAGAAGATATGTAATGGGAACTTTAAGACAAAGGTTAAAAAAGACCCATATTAAAATTAGGATGACTGTTTTCCATTTGAAGAAAGGGGTAGAAACTAAACTAAACATGATTCTTGTTTGACGCGCAGTTGTTTTTCTGAGAACACATTAGAAAATCTTAGAGCAATCGATATTGACCTGGAAAAGCTTCCTTCTCTGCATTTCACTGCATTCATTTTTCTTATCAACAGATTACTGGCCGCTGAGTGTTCGAGTATGTGGTTTTTGGTTTCTGCCCAATGAATGGCAGTTTTCATGCGACAAGTGTGGAGACAAGCCTTCTACAGGGTGCCTGGGTATAGATGATTCCCATACATGCTCAAACCACACTGACATGTATACTTTTATATCGTCTTTTGAGCCAGCTCTGCCAATCTTTGTAGGATTGAGTTCTATTGGAAGGTCAAAATTTTAAGTTGATCCTTCTGAATCATTTCTGATATCTCTGCTTTGGATATATATATTTTTTTTGTCTCAGAAGAACACTGATAAATGTTTGTTCTGTCAGATATTTAACTCATTGTGAACTAGCTTCTGTTTCACTGTGTACGGCAGTAATTGTTCTCTTTTTCTTTTGCAGCATGGGTTTTATAAGGAATCCCTTAGCCTTTCTTCGAGTTCTTCAGTCTGTTATCCAGCTTACAGGTTACAGATTTATCATTTTCACAGCGGGGTATGAACCTTTAGATACAACAATTTGGACCATTGCTGGTGAATCGGCTTCAAGTGAGAAACAACTGTTACATACGGGAATCTCTATCTTCAATGGCAAGCTTTTCTGCTTCTCTGGGTGAGCACAAGTTTGATGATTTTTACCTTAAAAGCAAAAGATCATTATAATTGAACATGGGAAACCTTGAATTACCCTGTGGCCTTATAACTTACTTACGTCTTCCTGAATTAGTATGGTGCCATACAATTGGCTGTTTCGAAGATGTGCTGCTGCAATGCATCATGGTGGCAGGTGAGTTTTTTAGCTGGACGCCCTTTCCTATTGAACATGGTCTTGAATTGACTTTTGCTTTTTTTTTGTTTTGAAATTTGTCCCTGTCGAAATCAGTGGTTCTATTGCTGCAGCATTACAAGCTGGAATCCCGCAGGTTTGTTATGATCTTATATAATTTTTGGACGTGTTTCTATGTGACTTGAGATCTTTGATATAAAATGGTAAAACTAATTTTTTATCTATAAGAATCAGTAGATTTTTAGCTGTACAATAACTAGTAAGGTTGATGGACTTTGTGCTGATTCGATACATTAGAAGAACATGCCATGGTCCTTCAATCATGTCTACTCTTTAGTGATGCTGTGTCTAGTCTTGTGCACCGCTTGGTTGCAAATGAGGATTAACGTTTCTGCTATCTTTTTCAATTTAAAGTTTCATCTTGTATCGTTTGAGTTTACAGACTGGTATTGGCGTTCATTTAAATCTCAAGT
Organism: Cardamine occulta; assembly: GCA_028015245.1. Classification (NCBI taxonomy): domain Eukaryota; kingdom Viridiplantae; phylum Streptophyta; class Magnoliopsida; order Brassicales; family Brassicaceae; genus Cardamine; species Cardamine occulta. Next base: position 10,118,384 of record CM051383.1, read on the forward strand.
TGCAAGGCCAGAAAGTGACCACATAATGTGTGTCTACAGATCATATGCCCATTTATGCTGGATCAGTTCTATTGGGCAGAAAAGATGTCTTGGCTTGGGGTTGCACCTCAACCATTGAAAAGAAACCAACTGCTTCTGGATGAAACAAATGATGAGAACAACATCATGGAAGCTGCACAAGTGGTAGCAAAAGCCATATATGATGCACTGTCTGCAAAAACTAGAGCTCGTGCCAAGGAAATCGCTGAAACATTATCTCTTGAGGTAACTGATTCATGGCCCGGAATCAAAGTATCATTTCTTCTCTTAATTTTTTAGACGTAGTTTAGGCTTATCAGAAAAATATAATTGCAGGATGGAGTCTCAGAAGCTGTGAGAGTGCTGAAAGAAGAAGTGTGTGGAGTTTTAGGCAGCAACACCAAATTAGGATTAGCATAGATAATGTGAATGTGATGGGTGAGATTAATCCATACTGGTTGTTTCACATATTTTTTTTTGCCTAAGCCCATTTAACGATAAAGGAGAAATGGATAAGACATGAGAGTTTATGACAAAGTCTTGGGGTATACAAACAAAGCAAGATGAGGCTGTTGAGCTGATCGATCTTTCTTCATGTCTTTTAAGTTATCTATGAGCGTTATGTTTCTCCTTTGTATCTTCGTTTAACCTGTAACAAACGAAACAGTTATTAGAGAGCAAAGCTTGTTATCTTTCAATCTCTGTGTGGGACTTTCCGCATCATGTTTGCGGAAAGTCTCACAAGAGATGTACCTTTGAGAATGAGAAACTCATTTAAACATTTTTGTTGAGAGTGAGCGTTCGTGAGTTTAAACGAACAATCGTAAGAACTGATATTTTCATGATAATATGCAATATGAAATTATTGAACTGCCCAACAGATTGGAAAAAGGTTTTAAATATATCATTACTTCGGTTGAACTAATTGGCGCATAATGGACATGAAACATAATTCTATTTAGACAGAAATATGGTTTTGTGCAAATAAACCATCAACCTCTATTGTTTTTGAAAAAAAATCTCTCACTTAAATCTTGTGCAAGTCAAACCTCTGACCTACAAAGTCACCCGTAAAAACAATTGTCGACATGCGACGTTGTTTTGATATGTTTTATTTTTATCTTGTCGTTTTTAGTCCAAAACAACAAAGCATTCTCCTTTGATTATTAATTTTCATCTAATATATTTTAAAATTGGAAAAAAATAATCAATTTGTTTGTTCTTCTTTGTGTTCTTCGTCTGGGTAAACCCATGATGATTTCGTAAGTTTATGTCTTTTTAATTGCTCATATTTACTCCTTATTTGATTTTAATCTTCAAAAAGTTAATTCAAACAATCCCTTCCATCCAATTTCAGTTTTAATTACAACCAAAAACAACACAGAAACAAACCCTAAATTCATCCCCGAATCTGGATTTCTTGACGGCAAGACTTAATCATCATCAACAACAACAAACACCAGAAACTCAAATCTCTAAAATCTCAATTCTCAACTTCTAGGACGATTGATTGATGGTGGCAGAGAGATAAGAGTGGTGGTGGTGGTTGTGGCTGTGGCAACGAAGGAAGAGGAGGATGAATCGATGATGGAATTAATGTCGGAGAGAAGACGGTCGGCCCACTAGCTAGCAGAAGAGATAGTGGAGGTGTTGTGGCTACGCCGGAGCTTTGTTGCCGGTAGTAATTTGGATAATTGAATTTGATTTTGAATAGAAATTATTAAATTAAGAGTTACGAGTAAGGAAGAAATGAAACATAGGAAGGTTTAAGCCAACCACTCAGCCTCTAATTGGGAATGGAGCCAAGAAGGTCCTCCCATAGCGAGGTATGAACAAAGACGGTCATCTCTGAGAAAATTTTGTTATTTGATCTGTTTGATGAGCTTTGTTTTCTGCTCTGTTTGTCGCTCTTGTACCAGACTATATTTCCTTCATGTTTTTTAATGAATCATTGTCGACAAAAGGAAAAAAAAAAGAGTAAGGAAGAGAAGGAAGAACGATGAAGAAGATAAGCTGTTTTTATGTTTTTTTAAAAATAAATTAAATGAAAATTAATAATCAAAAAGAGAATGCTTTGTTGTTTCGGACAAAAAAAACGACAAGATAAAAATAAAACATCATGTGCTTTATTCGGTCCAAACAACGTCGTTTAAGGCTTCTGTTAGTTTTTTTTTTGACAGAAAGTTAACTAGTCATGTCGACGATACATGTGATGACTGTTTTGCTGCTAACTTCGTAGGTCAGGAGTTTGACCTGTAGAAAATTGATGTGAGAGTTTTTCTTGCAAAAAAATAAAAGTTGATGGTTTATTTGCACAAAACCCAATATAATTTTATTTTTCACATCAATATTCTATTACATGAAATTCTCTTTCTATTATATAAAGTGATTATACTCTTACATATAGAGATTCTTAAAATTAGACTGAATTAGGTAACTAACAAGAAATGAAAATGTATAAACGTTAAGAATTGATATTTATAAATGTATAGATATTTTATTTTATTATCGTTCTTTGATTGAGTTGTTTTCTATGCAAGTATGCAATAAAGTATTTTGGTTATGTTAGTCAAGCGTAGGACTTTTGTCACTAGCCTAGAGTTCACTTCTATCGTTAATCAAGTCGCTTCTATTATCTACTTCAAGGTAGATAATATAATCAAACCTTTATGCATATGAAGGTAAGCTTGTAACACTTCTTGTGTATTATGCGATATATGAAAACCGTATTCCCAATTGGTTAACTAATAGTTAATACCAATGGTTTAGAAGGATACTCACAATTTGTATTTTCGGAACAAAATGTAAGCTTTACTAGTTTGTTTCGTTAAAAGAAAAAAATAAAAAAAAAAGAGCGCCAATACCCCCCAATAGGCAATAATACTAACTTCACAAAAAGTGTTGAAAATAAACCAAATTAGACGGTTAGCGTAACCAAAAATTTATTAATATGGTCAGGTCTAGTCTGGTCCGGTTCAGTAAGAAAGAGACGAACCGACGAAACCAAAGGAAAAATTCGTCTTTTTTGTGGAACAGTCTCTGTATCGACGCAGAGGAAGAAGAACTCGTTTTACACTTCTCCGACCACCGTCTACTTTTTTTCTTCTCACGGCGGAGCAAAATTCGTTATCACGTTTTGAATCGTGGGATTATGAATTAGCGATTGAAAGATGTTTGAAGGACTTGTTCGGCAGCTATTGTTAGGTTACCTAGGTCGTTACATCAAAGATATTCAGAAAGACCAGCTCAAGATCACAGTCTGGAAAGGTAAATTTTCACGTCTTCTTTCGTGATCTCTCACTCTATTCTCCGTTCAACGAACACCACAATCTCACTCTATTGGATTATATAAGAACAATTTCGTGCTTCATTCTACAGAGGAAGTCTTATTGGAGAACGTGGAACTGATTCTTGAGGCGTTTGAGTATTTGCAGCTACCAATCGCTCTTAAGCAAGGTGAATTTTGTGGATTGAAGCATTGATTCTGTCAGTTTACTTTGTTTTTTTTCTCTGAATCAAATCCTTTGTTGTTTCTTACAGGCCGTGTTGGGAAATTGAGTATTAAAATTCCATGGAAGAAGCTTGGAAGAGATCCTATTATCATTATGCTTGAAGATGTGTTTATATGTGCATCACAAAGAACTGATCAAGAGGTGATTTCTCCATTTCATTATCTCTTTTTAAATATACATGACAAGCGTTTGCTTTTAACCTTAAATGTTTTCATGGCCATTGCAGTGGAGTTCAGATGTTGTTGAGAAAAGAGAGTTTGCTGGTAAGAAAGCTAAGCTTGCTGCTGCAGAACTGGCAAAATTATCTAGGCGCGTCTTCGGTGAGCAATATATTTCTCGTCCTACTTTTTGAAGCCTTTGTTCACGTTACATTGCATTTTGCTCACCTCTTTCAATTTTTTCTAATGTTTTTCCAGATAGTCCAGCAGGGAATCCTTTTATGTCATATATTGCTGCCAAGGTGACATTATGTTCCGCAAACCTCCTTTTGATACCTTTAGTTTAAGCATCTTATATTGTTTCATATTATATTCTTTTTGTTGGCTTAGATTCTTGATAGCATTCAAGTGTCCATCAGAAACTTTCACATCTTATACTCAAATGCACAATCTGAATCGGTAAGTCTCCCGCTTGTTAAATAGTCTGCGAGAATATAGGCTTGTCATTCATTCATTATTATCCCTTAAAGCAATTGTGGAAACTTATATAGACATCGATAATCTTACCGTAGTCTTGGTTTATTAGCAATCTATCATGGAGGATATGAATTTAGATAGATTCAAGTATATGAGTAGGGTGATGCTAAATTATCATCAGTCTTTCTTGCGATTCACTAGAGTCTAATTTGAATCATCATTTGGTGGTGCGTATTTTCCCACTTTCATACGCTTGACTGTAAACTGTTGTCTGCAGGAACAAGTTGTATTAGGATTGCGGTTTTCAAGCTTGACAGTTAGTAAACAAAACCCAGTTGGGTAATATCTTGATGCACCTTCTATGTTATTTAAAAAATGTATTCCAGTTTCGTGTTTGATTCCTGTTTTTTCTTTACTCTATGGTAAGGGTATCTGCTTTGCATTACATTGTGAGACAGCAAAGAGCATACCCCACTATAATTTCCTCCCAATTGCTTCGTTCCCTCTATGTTACTTCAATGTATTTCAGTTTCGTATGTGATTCTCTGTAGCTTTGGTTTTCTCTATGGTAAGATGTGTGCTTTGAATTACGTTGTGAGACAGCAATGAGCATACTCGACTATAAATATCTCCCAACTGCCTCTTTCCTTACTATATTTTTTCCTTAGTACCTATTTCTTCCATGAACTAAACTTTGGTTGGTAAGGAAAGATCTGTGGTTGATATTTGCGCACCCTGAAATATTTGACATGGTGCTATGTTGAATATCAGGCCATCAGTTGGTAGGGTGAGAGGGGGGCAAGTGAATAAACTTGTGGAGATTGAAGCATTGGAAATTTATTGCGACATCTATGAAGGCAACATGGACTTTCCAAGTGTTAGTGAAAAAGATGGTTTTGACAACTGGTGCGGGTCGAGATTGCAAAGCGATAAATTTGGTTATTTACTGAAGCCAGTCCATGTTGGTGTAACACTATTGGTAATGGAGCTAAAACAGCGTCACTGGTTTACTGTTTTTTTAACATTTTTCGTGATCAAAGCTTTGTTGCTGCTTCAAGGCGCTGCATACTTGATTTAGCTTTAGGGTTATGTTAAAATAAGCTGCACACATTTGTATGTTATATCAGCTGTAGTGACTCTATTTCTTGATTTACCTAATGGCCTATGAAACTAGGGATCAGTCTAATTGATGTCTTAGAAGCCAATTCCTTCTTTGAAAAACTAAAGACAGTTTTCTAGGTTGAACACATTATTTTGTTTCAGCAGTGCACTTTTGATGACATAGTTATCTATCAATGAGCAGGAATGATTTGCATTGCATTTTTGCAAATACTTTTATCTTTCACCATCAGCTCCATATGGAACATTATATTTGGTGATAGATTTTTGCAGCGATTTGATCAAAAATACACTATTTATACAGAAGCACATTGATGAATGCATCAGCTATTGCTTGGATGCATTGTTGTGCTGTGTTTAAAAAGGCATTCTCCATTTCTTCTGATACGTTTCGTTGCATAGGTCAATCGATCCGGAGAGCTTTATGACGATCTACCTCAGTATTCTATCAGTGCTGACTTAACTGATGTGGTTAGTTCTCATAAATTGCTAAACTAGGTTAAGAGCTAAGATTTAAATATCATTTTTAGACTCCTTCTAACTTCCTCTTATGTGTTTCAGGTCATGACTCTGAACGAATTTCAGTTGCAGCAGATTCTTATTCTGTTAGATTACTTGCAAATCAGCCAATTGCGTGAGAGGTAAGAGTTTCATTAGGGTGGCGATAAATATTCCTCCATTATCAAACTGTTATTATTCTGAGATTAGCTCTATTATTTGACACTGTGGAATGCTATGAAGAACGATTCACTGAAGAATATATTAAATGGTTTAGATATGGGCGGTATCGTCCCTGCTCCACTTCCTTATCGAGGAAACCAGCGGGCTGGCAGAAACTTTGGTGGCATTATGCGCAAAAATCAATTTTATCTGATGTACGGAAGAAACTGTGGAAAACTTCATGGAGATTTCTGGGAGAGCGAATGTAAGTTTACTTCCTTGACATCTTTTAATTTTCTTAAGCAGATGATGCTTAATCAGATAGCGATTACAATTTTTCTAATGCTCTTAAAATTTCTGCATAATTACTTCCATGCAAGTAACTTACTGTTTGATGGCCTAAGTAGACAAATACACCCCCAATATATTCAAACGGTCTGCTTAGCTTTCAGATTTTTATTTTGGGAAAAAATGCAGGAGAATACGCAGGAGGTATATAAACTTCTACAAGATAAAGCTAGATTTCCTTCGCAGAGAACAGGCAAGGATATTCTTTTCTTCCTTATCTGGTTAGAACTATCTGGGCTTGATCAAGATGTTCCTAGTCCTTGTTCTTGTTCAGCTGCATGAGATTGCCTAACCCAGCATGTTGGTTTTGATGGAGAGCTTAGAAAGCCTCAGTATTTTTAATGTGATTTAACAAAATTAGGGAGCATATCACATGGTTGTTTTTCATTTTGATGTGTTTTGTGCTCTAATGTGCTACATGTATATGAATGGGTAGTGGTAAGGAGATGGTGTAGAAGCACATTGCACATCATATAAGTCCATTAGGGAGCGTATTATGAGATGGTTCATCATTTGGTTGTGTTCTAAGAATGGGTAGTGGTAAGTAGAAGATGATTTGAAGCATATCTCAATAAAGACTGCCATTTGTTTTAAAATGTATAGTAACACGTGCTTCCCCATGTATGGTTAGTTCTGTTTCATTTCATAGGTAGCCGAATTGGAACTTATAAACTTGTTGGAATGTTGGTATCAGAGGTAGAAATAGAGAAGACTTGGTCTAAGCCTTTGGCTTCACCATACGTTTCAGAAAAGTTGAAGAAAGCTTTTATTCTCTTCCAACATTTTTAAAATTCACTGTAGGAGCTTATCATTCAAAAAATGTAGTTCTGAAATTGCTGATTGAAAGAAATACATATGTTCTCGTCCCTAAAATTTTTATTGCCTTGCCTTAATCTCCATCACATGTTGCTAATATGCTCAACTAATGCGTAGCCTTTTAAACTTGAAGCTGAGTTGATGTAATGTCTGTTTTTTCTGTAGCATTTTCTAACCAGATTTTTCCTTGTCAACTTGCTTATCTTCTAACATGGCTGTGCTTTATGCCTCTCCCTACAGTCAATCGACGAGTCTATCCTATTGGGTCTGGAAGAAGTGGAGAAGAAGTCTGATATTGATGATATCTTAAGTTATAGGTCTGCAGCGGAAGGTGAGATGCAGGTATGGTAAATTAGATTGCTGTTGTAGCATTTTAGATTTTGATAGAGGTATCAAAGGTCGTTCAGATAACTATCCCCTTGTAACAGATAAGTTGATGTCCTAGCATTGGCATTTCCTTATCTTCCCTTTTATCTTTTGTTTTTGGATCTATATGCAGGAAGCTTCTTTAGAATTGACTGTAAACATGGGAGTAAGTGGTGCCATTGGCTCTGAAAAGGAACAGAGTGATGATCCTACGTCAAATAAGTCGCGTGGGTGGTTGAACTGGTTGTCACGGGGAATGCTTGGTGCCGGAGGCACAGAGGACTCTAGTCAATTTTCTGGTGTTGTTTCTGATGAAGTTGTCAAGGTATTTTAAGTACATTTAATAGCAGTGGAGTTTCAAAATTCTTTGAGACATCTAGTAACTGTTCAATTTACTGCAGGATATACACGAGGCAACAAAGTTTCACCCTCTTTCTTCATCTCTTAGAAATCTAAGTGCAGCTGGTAAGATCTGTACGTGCTCCATTAGACTCAACGTACGCAAAATTTGTGCTACTTTGCAACATATAAGTGGGTAAGTTACAATCTCAATTGCTTTATCATGGTCTCTGACTCTCTGCCTTAACTAGTTTCATCTTTTCATTTTTTCTTTTGTCTTATTTATTCCACAGGAGTTCTTCTCAAGTTTTAACAAAGTTGGACATTTTGGGGGTGATTGTCGAATGCAACTCTTGGAAAGAATCTACAGCCATGATTATTTCTGTTATATCTGGAAGGCTGGTCTATCCTCAAAATGGGAAAGAAATTCTAACCATGAAAGGGGTTTGTGTCCCAATATGCTGTTATGCCTATGCCATTTTGTTAATAATTGCTAATATCGGAAATCATGAACATTGTCAGAATAATGCTTGATTAATAGTTGTAACTATTGCTCCGTAGTGTCTTTCTTTTATGAAAAATATTTAGTGCTTTTCATACTGTTTAAACAATTTTTTTTTATTGCTTCATGCAGGTCTATGATACACTAGATATGAAACCCTCATATGGAGCACGGTTGGAGTTGTCTCAAGATCATGATTTTGCATTGTCATTAAAGGTGAACTAACTGCACCTTGCATCAGCGTTTTGTGGATAAATACAATTGCTCCTTTCGGTAGTCTTGGTCTAGGATTGACTTTGCGATAGTTTTTTTCCATCTTGTTTCTGTAGGTTACCCTTCAACCACTTGAAGCCTCTTACGATGTAGACTTCTTTCTAGCTGTCAGTAAATTTTTCTCGGGGTCAAAATTCTTCAAACTTCAACACGAAAGGGTGCGCTCTTTTTCACTACATCTGCTACATACTCATAATGTTTGTTAAAAGTAAAATATAATATCAGACTGTCTCTGTGATTCAGTATCATAGTGATCACATGTCTGAAAGTTGATTCTGTTAATTGTACTGGACTTATGAATTCTGTAGAAAAAATTTGTGAATTGACCAAGGAATCCAATAGATGAATGGAGCTAAGTATATTTATTTGGAAATGAATTTGTTATAGAAAATCCAATATAGAGCACATTTCTCATTTATTGCAATCAATTCAGTGATACTATATCATATTTAATTAAATTTTTATTCAGTGTGAAATGGATTTGAAAAAAAATTACATACAAACTGAAGTTTTTATTGAAAATCAATTCACTATTATCTGTGCACATGCTAAAATAACTCATAATGTTGTTAAGCTCCTAAAATCCAGTTTTTTTGCAACTCCTGTTTACCACCAAGGTTAAATCCATATACTCTCTTCACATATATCACTCAAGTAAAGTACCAGAATCTAAAAAATGTCACTTGTCAGGATCCTTGGTAGGTTTAATTTTGTGCTTATACTTTTTTTTTAGAAGAGAAGGTCATAGTATTGTCAGTATGATATGCTTGTCTATCAGACTTTCTGTAGTTAATAGCAATCTTTCAGACTCTCTGAAGTGCTGCAATTGTTGTTTATTTGCTTGTACAATGACCACAAATTTGGTTGTGGCTATTTCATAATAAATAGTTATTTTCTTGTGACTTAGTAAATGATTTCAAGAAATATTTCGTGTAAAAAGGCTCAAGAAAAAATTCTTTCACCTCACATGGGAAAACAGATCACATTTCTCCTTTGTGGCTCAGGTTCTATCATCACTCAATGGCCTTGAAAGTGAAACGCGATTGGCGGCGAAAGCTGAGTAAGTATTTCCTCTGTGGAAACGTCGGGCGTAGATTCATATCTTAGTTGATTGTGATGCTTATTTGTGTTGTGGTTTGGTTTATAGATATCTATTATCAAGCCGAAATAAAGTGAAGTGGGACCTGGACATAAAAGATCTTACCTTTAATTTCCCTGGACGATTGGTTAAATCAGAAAGCTATAATCTGGTATTTCGCTTATCTAAACATTTGATTGCCTGATTTATATTATTTGTATCCTTCTCAGTATTTAGTCGATCTTCTTCTGCATTCCCTTGTACAGGTTCTGGTATTGGAATCTCTTCGTATCACATCTAGCAACACAGATTCTCTTATCCCAAGTTCAAGAATGCAGTCTGGTATGGTGGAGGGTTTACAAAGTTCCGTTGCAGCCTTGGATGCTTTTCAAGTCAAAGATCTCTATGACCATTTTGAGATCAATATCTGTGACCTTGAGGTTATATGTTTTTCTTTTTTTTCTTTTGATTGAATTGTTTAAGCAATTATATTATGTTCTTAAATCTGCATCTTGTGCAGATGAGGCTGATGAAGATCCATCCTTTCCAAGAACTTCCCCTTGTGGAAAAATCATCTTTAGTTATCAAGTTAGCAACTTGTATCATTCCAGAGGAGCCAATTTTGAAGCAGTTGAAGGTATTGCAATTTAATCTCAGATTCTGAGGTGGCGGTCTCTAGTTTAGCTGCTTGTTCCTTAGTACCAAATGCATGCACATATTTATAGAGGCGTCAAAAGCAGAGACCACTTTTTTGGAATTGATTTTTTTGTCATCCATTCGTTTCAGGTTGAAGCTACTTTGTCTATGTTCAACGTACATTTCTCTCCGTCGATATTTGAAGGAGTCATGTCTGTGATTGAATATCTTGATATTGAGGACCATGGAGCTCGAAATGCTCCAGCATACCCTGCTCCCATCTTTCACTTCACCTTCAAAACCAACTTGGCACTTTTCAGGTTGCACGTCAATCTTGAAAATGAAGGAGAAAATAGCACAGTGCTTGTTCTTTCTATACAACAGCTGGATCTCTGGTAAGTAATTGTTGTAACTATAAAAGGAGCTCATTTTCTGAAATTTTATACTAGCAATGGAAAAGTTAGCCTTCAGCTATTAAACAAGCATGAATACACTTTTTTTTTTTGCTGTTTATTTATATACCACAGCGATGTCTGCTTGTTTTGCCAAGCAGTTGAATATGTGTGTGCTTCGTATCATACACATATTTGGTCTTATACTGATACCATTGTCAAAACCACACCCATCCAATTCTTTTTCTCTCGGTTCTCGATTGTTAAATACCATAGCACTTGGGGTTCCTGACAAGTTCCCTTGTACAATCATCATTTTCAGGTATTCGCTTACCAAATTTGAAGAGTGGTCAGTCTGTGTGAAAGCATTGGAATTGATATCTTGCTCCTCTAACGATGCAGCTGACAGTCATATTTTATGTTCATCTGGGAATCTACTCAAATCGTCCGTTGCCCATGGACAGGGGATGGATGCTCATTGTAGCGATCAAACCAACATTATTGAAAACGGAACAACTCCTGAAGCTGTTATCAGCTTAAATTGCAAGGTTTCCCAAAGTACAAATTTTGTTTTTCACAAGTATACAATCTATTGGAGGGGCGCTGAACTCCATTGCTACCCATACATATTTGGTTTGCTGACAAGTTTTTTGGATAAGATAGTCTCCTATAAGGTCTCTTCTGGCGATACAAATCCTTCTAGCCTTACTGCAGATACTAGTACTGCAACAGAAATTCTTCAGTTTGATTTTGAAAGGTTTGGATTCTCAAACTTCACTGAAAGAAGATCTTGTGGCTGCATTCCTCTTGAAAAATATCCATTTGTGACTATTTACAACACGGGCTCTCTTGGTAGCCTAGAAAGTTCTCTTTGCTATTCGACTTCTGACTGGAGGAAGTTATTTATATCAAGGGATAAAAAGGACGAGGCAGAAATAGGTTTGAACTGCAAATGTAACAGCTGTACATTTCAACCGAAATGTGATTGTCCTCTGAATGAGCTTGTGCCCTCCAGAGGTCTTGGTCAGGTTAATCACTTTATAGTTGATGTGCATGCCTTCAAAACCAATGTGCATTTTCATGATTCTTCAAGTGTTTTTGGAACTATTAAACTGCCAGTATCTAGATACGTGCTTACCATTTCAGAAGATTGTGTCGATTTGGTTGCCTCTGCTGAAGACTTGATACTGGAATCATCTTTGTTCACCAACTATTCTGGCGGGCTTCTTTGGAAACATTCAGTTACAGGTGTCTCGCCTGTCTTGAACCTACGTGTAAGAAAGAGGAATTTGGAGCCTTCTAGTTCTGAACTTGAAGTGAGCATAGGTATTCAACACTCATGCTGCATTTTGCCACCGGAATATTTGGCCATTATAATTGGATATTTCTCTCTTCCTGATTGGACTTCGAAGTCGGACTTGCGGTCATTTCCACAAGCTACTGAGTTCACTAAGGCTCATTCTGAGTTTTCCATTACTTATAAAATTGAGATACTGGACTCCACTTTGATTCTTCCTGTGGAAAATGATGACCGCCGGCAACTGAAAGCTGATATTCAGCAATTATATATTACCTTTATTACAGAGTGTGCTTTGAGCAATTTTGTGCAGCACATACCACAGGAGTGTGTTATTCCATTTAATCAAGTAGCAGGGCGAACTGACTGTTTAAACATATTTAGCCGGGACTTATCGCTATCATTGCTGCTTTCTGAGAATGGCATATCAACATTCAAAAAGGACGCTGTGTGCAGAAGTATCACGCTGGCTGCTAGCATTATTGCTGATGCTTGGATTAGTTTACCTAGTGATCGCAATCCATTATCGGATTTGGCATGTATTATGTCAAGGGTTGAAGTTTGTGAAATTATTGTGGATGGTAAGTGGTGTTGATCTTCATCTTAACTTCTAAAATGATTAGGAATTTTCAAATGATGTATGCAACCTTCATGTTAACGTTTTTCTCTCTCTTTGCAGATTCAGATGCCTTGGATGGGTTCAAGGCATTTCTTGATGTGATTGATCAGCTTTCTGTAGTTGGTGAGGAATCGAAACTGTTTGTGTCTGATGTTCCTCAGTTTCTTCATACGAAGATGCGTCCAAAGCAAGAGCTGGCAGTTGCACCCCTGGAGTCTTTCACAAGCTTTATACAATTCAAAGTTTTTGTCAATCTTTTGACGACAAAACTGCATCGATTAAGGAAAGATCCGGGAACGCTGCTAGCCGTACCTGTGCTCCAGGTTGATATGAAATTTGTTTGCTCTGGAGAACTTAAAAATAATTTCCCTATGAGCTTGGATGTTCAGTTTTTCGAGATTGGGCTTTATTCCTTACTGAGCTCAGTCATGTTAGCTAGATGCATCAATGCATATGGGGATCCTTCGGCACTTAAAGTCAGATTTAGGGAACTGGCTGAAAATGAGTATGATCTCTGTTTTTCTCTCCCATCCCTAGACATCTGGTTACACAATTTTGATTGGATTGAAGTTATTGAACTTCTTAAAACTTATTCCCAGAAACTGGAATACAGTAGTGGAGGCCCTTCAAAAGTTCCAAACTTGGATATGCGTGATTCTATGGAAGCGGTAAGGAATATTTGTGAAAGTACTGATCAGGTTTTGAATATTTTGCAATCTGGATGGTCAGAGAACTCTAGTGAGGTTATGGCATTTGCTGCAAGATCAGAGATTATTGGTGTCACAATTCATTTTCCTCTCTGCACAAGCCATTCAGAATTTCCAGGGTTCATGGCAACTGATATTCACGAGAGATCTGCGGAAGAGCACACCAAAACTTTTAAAGGGAAATACTGTAAATACGTTTCTGTTACAGCATATAGTAGGAGTGGTGAACTCTCTATTCTTGGGAGCCATGTTAAACTAAGCTATAAGATCGAAAAGCTTAATGGGATTCTTGCAATATCTGGGGTTGATACTGTCAGGTCTTGCTCTCTATTTGGGGCGTCAGAATTACTTGTAGAAACTAATATTCAGATGGATCAGAAGAAAACCATGACCGTAGATGTGGAGATACTTTCTGAAAATGTAAAGATGAATGCATCTCATCGAGTATTATCTTTCTGGCATGGTGTTACATTTGATGAACCTGGCGCAGCATCTTCACAAAATTCGCAAGGAAACATGGGCATAAAAGTCCAGATAAGAGATGTGTCTCTTCTTATATCAGATGGAAGGGTACGGTTATGCTTTATATGCTGATATAATGTCTCTGTCTATGTTATTTAACACGAAGTGGCCTCGCAAGTATTAACTTACTGTGCTGCCACTTCTGTTGTGCCAATCCATGTCTTTGTTCGCTATCTTACATTTCTTTCTGTTTGCTTGATTTCTGCATGCTAATGTAATGTTTTATGAACACACCGTGATTGATATCCCTTTTACGTTCATCAAGTGTTGCATTAGCATGTAGTGTGGCTATGTCCTATGCCTTGTTCCGTATATGTTTGTCGTCATGATCAGTTAATATCTGCCTGTGAATCTAATGGTACTTTTTTGTAATAGTGCCTGAGATGATGAGCTTAATTTTTCTTCACTGATGAGATACTTAATTTGATGGGTGAATTTTGGTTGGTTTCAAATACATAACCAAGGCAGAAAAAGGCAAAAAAGTTGCAAATTTCTCGCGTTCCATTGTCTAGAATATGTTTTGTTCCATGATTGTCTGTGATCTCCTTACCTATAGCTTTTGTACTGTATATGCCATACTTAAGCTTGAATTCTTGAGCTACTTTTGTTAAAGACTTTTGCTAAATACTTTCACGCAGTGGGGATGTAGCGGGCTGCTTCTTGAAGTTCTTATGAGAAACTTTCTCCTACAGGCTAATTTTACCGGAAAGAATGTGGAGAGTTTGGTTTCATGTGATCTTGAAGTGAATTATAATAATATGCACAAGGTATGAGGCAGAAATAAAATCCTGCTGTCATTTTTATTTTCGTCTTGGTAGTATGCTGATAACCACCTTGGGATCTATGTTGAAGGTCTTGTGGGAGCCTTTTATTGAGCCCTGGAATTTTGATATCAAATTATCCCGGAAACTTGAGGCAAATGCTTTGCTGAACAATGCCAGGCTTACTGAAGTAATTGTTGCATCATCAAATCAGCTCAATGTGAACTTAACAGAATCTCTTTTTGAGGTAAGATGAGATAAAATTTCTTCCCTGTTAATTTTTTTTTTAGTAATTAATATTGGCAGGGACTGGTTAGTTTCACTCAGTTGGTTTATTACTCGACCCTCAGTTCTGGATGTGGTTTTGGTGCTAAATCCTGTAATCAAATTTCTTGCTAATTTTTAGACAGGTTGAGTAGGTGCTAACTTTGTCGGTCTACTTATATTTGTGATATGACTGGGTATTCAAAGAATCCCACATAGAATAGGAGGGGAACAAATTAAAACTTTATAATCTCAGGGCACAAAAACCCTTAAGCGAGCTTTTTTGGTGAGTTCTACCCAACGGTCTTTGTGGGCTTGCTTAGTGCCAAACTCTTATCAATTATCATTGGAAGCATGCTTTTCAGATTCGTTATCTGTAAACCCTCCAGTTCCATTTATGTTCATTTTGTCCTTTCCCTGTTGAAGTGCATTTTCAGGATAATTGAGATGTCAAACTCTTTGGAATTGATGGAAACAGATGCTGCTCCTGACAATAAGGGATTGTCATTTTACTGCACCAGAAATACCAATGCAGAACGATATTCTCCATATGTACTTCAAAATTTAACTTCTCTTCCTTTGGGGTACCAAGTTTTCCAAGGACATGATTCAGATGTGCTCCATATGACAGCCCCAGTGGCTCAGAACTTTGTGCCACCCGGTTCCTCTGTTCCCATATATCTTAATAATAGTGACACACTACTTATTCCTGGTAGACGTCGAAGTCATTTTGGTTGTTTCAGCAGCGAATCTGGTGATGCCACACATCATTATATGACGGTCCAACTTGATGGAACATCTTTTGCTTCTCTTCCTCTTTCAATGGATCGAATTGGCCTTTCCTATTTTGAGGTTGATTTTTCCAAACCAAACTCCAATAACAATGTTGAGAAAGCAAGAAAATCTGATTCTGGGAGCAGCTTTGTTGTTCCGGTTGTGTATGAGGTTTCATTGCAGCAGCAGAGCAAGTTGATACGAGTATACTCAACAGTACGTACTTCATTACAATCTATATGCTTTGTATTTGTTATAAATATTGAGTCTGCGTATGATCTTTCCTTTTTTCAGGTAATTATTTTGAACTCCACATCCTTGCCTTTGGAACTTCGCTTTGATATTCCATTTGGTGTCTCCCCAAAGGTTATTAAATTCTAATGTGCCAGTTTGTTCTCTCTGTACCAGACTTTTTTTTTTTTTTTTTTTTTCTGATGAGGATATGGGATCATGTCTAGCTGAAGTCCTGGGTTCAGAATATTTATTTTTTCGTTCTTGCATTAACTTAATTTTAGCTAGCTTAAGTCATATGTTTTAGACTTTTTTTTTTAACAGAGGTTTTAGATTTATCTCATTTTTTCTTGCATTAGGAGTTTTTCTCTAAATTCATAAGCATAGGGAAGAAAAAAGTGCATAGGAGAATTGGATTGGGATTTCCTTAGAGGGCACTGTTGTTAGACATGTCAACAAGGGTGTAAGATCCTTGTTGGAGACTTAGTCTCTCTAGGAGAGATATCTCTGTTTCTTTACTTGTTAAGAAAAATAAGTTTTGTTTCTTTTTTCTTCTTTAGTTTCTTTAAATGGTTGATTTTAACACCATCGTTTTTTCTTCTTATATCATTCTATTTCAGATCCTAGATCCTATTTTTCCTGGTCAAGAATTTCCACTGCCTCTACACTTGGCTAAATCTGGCCGGTTACGGTGGCGTCCCCTTGGAGATTCTTATTTGTGGAGTGAAGCTCATAGTATCTCCAAAGTTCTTTCTCAAGATAGCAGGATAGGCTTTCGCCGATCTTTTGCTTGTTATCCATGTCACCCTAGCCATGAACCGTTTCGGTGTTGCATATCTGTTCAGAACACTAGCTTGCCAGCATCGTTTTATTATAATGATTTGCCAGATGGAAATTTTGGTCGGCAGTTGAACAATCTTGACCAATCAAGAGAGCAATTCATTCATCAAGTGACTCTAAGTACTCCATTTGTCGTGAGCAACTATCTTCCAGAACCAGTATCACTTTCTATTGAAAGTGGTGGCATCACTCAGGCTGCATCCCTTTCTGAGGTATGAGAGATATTTCCGTACAATTTCCTTGTGAAAGATAGAGTTGAATCATGTTTTTATATGGTTGATATGGTATTATTCATGTGACAAGAAAATGTATCTTTTTAGGGGGAGAATCCGTTCTATCATATTGATCCTTCACATGACCTGGTCCTTGAGTTCAAATTAAATGGCTCTAGATCATCTTTAAAGTTTCCACGCTCAGAAACTTTTAGCACAATGGCTAAGTTCAGTGGAGGGAAGTTCTCTCAGATTGAAACTGTTTCCTTTGACTCATATCTCGGTGGTGGTAAGGTTTATCATTTTTGTTAATAAATTGGCTTTTCATTTTGAGACATTTTTGATATTGTTTATCTTATAGGATCTGTTTATGTATCTTGTGAGAAGACAATGGATGTAACATGTGGGGCTCGGGAAGTATTCATCTTTGTCCCATTTCTATTCTATAACTGCACTGGAACTCCTCTGATTGTTTCGGACTGCACCAATGAAGCTAAGGGGATTAACAGCGTACTTCCATCCTGCTACAGCCTGGTTGAGCAGCATTTTGTTCAAAGTCAAAAAGTTGGTCTTGGCATTTTGACCTCTGAGAAAGATTTGTTAGATAAAGTTCCAATTGCAGATTCTCCTTCTAGTCCTTCCTCATCGGAGTGCAGCAACACTGCTTCCAGTACTGAGAGATTTGTGGAGAAGCATATGACCCCAACAACTCGGCAAGTCCCTTTTTCAGCATATCCAAAAGACTCAGCAATTTCTCGCAAGAGGAGCCTTTCTTCAAAAAGTTTAAGGGAGATGTGCTTCCAAGGTAATGAGTCTGGCAAAGTAAAGGGATGCATATATTCACCTTTCCCTATTTCCAGGGCCAGTGACAGTATGATCCGAGTCAAAAGGGACCTGCCAGGGTCAGATAGTTCAAGTAGCCCATACTCTCTGTGGTCTGCTCCATTTCCTCTTGTTCCACCCAGTGGTTCAACAAATGTAGTTGTCCCGCAACCGTCGCCGGGTGAATCATCTTTGTTATCTATTACTTGTTCTATTCTTGGTGGTGCTCTAGCAGGGAGAACGCAAGCAATTACTTTCCAACCTAGGTGATAGATAGTTTCACCAAATGTTCTATTTTCTCCTGTATCATTTCCCGTGTATCCACTAAACAAATTCCCATGTTGCAGATATATCATATGTAATTCATGCAGCCAGAACCTATGTTACAAGCAGAAGGGAACCAATTTAGTTTCTCATTTGGCTGTTGGACAGCATTCTCAGCTTCAATGGGCAGACACTACTAGGTTCGTTCTTTACTTATTTAAGTCTTATATTGAACACATTCCTGGTATTAAGGAGTGGTGTTTTTTGTTTTGATCACCCCATTCCATTTTCCATTGTCATATCGTACAAAACTTTAGAAGTAGTTCTCATATTCTGCTTCTTATTGATGTAGCTGTTTACTCTTAAATTTGTGTTGATTTCTTGCTATTATATTTACAGTTCTCTGTTTTGTTTTTGTGCCTACTTCCCTAAAATGAAACTTTTGCCCCTCTTTGTTCTTGTGATTGATGCTGTCAAATGGTTCTGTTTCTCATCTCTCATTTGGAAACCACCACTGTTGCTACTTTTATCCTACCTTGGTACTGAGAAGGTACAGTTAAAAGATTTTTACCTTGTTACTCACTCTTCTATTTAAACAGGGAGTTACTAGTTTCAATCCGTTTAAATGAGCCTGGATGGCAATGGTCAGGCAGCTTCTTGCCAGATCATTTAGGTGATACTCAACTGAAGATTTGGAACTATGTTAATAAAGCTTTCAACATGGTGCGTGTGGAAGTTCAGAATGCCAATATGTCAAGTGGAGATGAAAAGATTGTAGGGGGTGTCCATGGAAATGTTGGGACAAACTTTATTCTATTATCAGATGATGACATGGACTATATGCCTTACAGGATTGATAATTTCTCGAATGAGGTCAGTAATTTATAATTGATGGTTCTGTAAATCCAACTAAATTTAGTTATACTTCGCTTCAGTTCACGGATCGTTTGACTCTACAATCTAAGTAGCATTGTATTGACTGTAGTTAGTTGTGTCTTTACTGTAGCATGTAATTTTGGGACCCTGTTATAGTTGTTGGTGAAAATATGTACACTATAGAATATGAAAGATATTGAACTCTGCAGCCAGCAAAGGGGTACCATGGCATCCCTTAAAGAAAAATCAATATCTTACTGAAAAACTTGCGTTTTGAATCACCGATCAATGATATCATATTGATTTTGAAACCCTTGGTTACTTCAACGAGGAACTGAATATTGTTTTTTTTTTCTGTGGGTGGTAGAGACTCAGGGTTTATCAACAAAAATGTGAAACATTTGATACCATAGTTCACCCTTACACGTCTTGCCCTTATGCTTGGGATGAACCCTGTTATCCACATCGTTTGACCATCGAGGTATGGTGATGACGTTTCTCTTTGCTGCTGTTCTCTTTTTTTACTTTACTTACGTTTTTTTTCTTATTGAGGAATGAAGGTGCCCGGAGATCGTGTTATAGGCTCTTATGCATTTGAGATAACAAAACAACCTATTCCAGTGCACTTGCGCTCCACCTCTGAGGTATATATCACAAACAACTTCGTTATGTATATATTTGTGGTTATCATGGCTTTTGCAATTCCTTTTGAGGGCACATTAGTTTCTGTTCCTTACATTAAAAACATCAGCAGCATGATTTCTTGAGCATCGGTTATGAATACTATTAGCCTATCTCTCATTAGTCATAATTGGGAAAAATATCCACATGAAACAAAAGTGAGTCAGATCTTTAACACTTTTTAGCCTTAGGTAGAGTGTCTGCAAAATTTCACCAGCATAGACTTTCGGGGTCTGCTATAATGATGAGGTGGAATGGATTAAATTTTATAATATCCAGTCGCATTCTGCTCTGGATCATCTTCCTGGCTTAGTAAAATATATTCGGTTGCGAGACCTTGTAAAATTGGATTAGGCAAATGAACGAGTGATGACACTGAAAGTTACACCAATATTGAACTAGAAAATAAAGAGTCCAGCTGATGGCATGAAAATAAAAGTATAGACCAACCAATTTCATAAACTTCGCCCTTCTTTTAATACTCCCATTTTAGCTCCACACAATAAATGCAAAGATGCGCTTAAGGGACAAGGTTTATCCTTGTTTCAGTTTCTGTAGCCCTTCTATCAGCGAGTCCTAGGTATTCTTGTCTAATTAATTGTTTAAATTTACCTGCTTCAGAAACCTGAAAGAACACTGTTGCTATCTATCTGTGCTGAAGGAGCTACAAAGGTATAATTTTTCTGCTACCAATGTCTTTTACTTATCTAACTTCCTGAGTACACAACTACTTTTCTTTACGTTGTTGATTCAACTTGCTCGTTTTTGTCTTTCCCCATTCCAGGTTTTCAGTGTTGTAGATTCAGGGTATCACACGATGAAAAATATAAAGGAAACGTTGGACTCTAAATTCCATGAGAAGGGAAAGCAAAAGCTTCAAACTGATAATATCATCCGTTACACAGAAAAGTTCTTGCTTGTCCTGCCAAGCATTGGTATATCTTTGGTTAATTCTCATCCACAGGTAACCATCCCCTTAAAATATTAAGCATGTCTACATTACATCTGAAGATTCTTATAACACTCCATAAATCGTCCTTCTCACAGGAATTGGTTTATGCTTGTGCGTCAAATCTTGTATTAGACCTAAATCAGAGTGTAGATCAGCAGAAGCTTTCCTTTCAGATCTCTTCATTACAGATAGACAACCCACTTCACAATTCTTCGTATCCAGTCATATTGTCATTCAATCATGACCACAGAGGCATTCCTCCTGATTGGAGCATTACGGATAACAGAGCAATATTTATTAGTGAAACTGTTCAGCAAGTCAGAAGTAATACCAATGATGCGGTACTCTACATTGGCCTAACAAAGTGGCGGAAGAAAGATGTTTCACTAGTTTCTTTTGAGTACATAAATATCAGGTATTATTAATGGTAAAATTCTCCTTAGGATCCACCCAGGTCGTTGTATTGTTTATATACATTTTGTTTCCAATTCTCAGTTTCTCTCCAAATAAATGCAGGATTGGTGAATTTGGACTTGAGCTCGAGCTACAAACACTATTATCCTTGTTGGAATTTGTCAAAGCAGTGCTTCCTAATTCTCAAGCTAGACTCCTCCCTCTCTCCGATCCAACACTACATCCTCTGATTTATGACACTGGTTCGAAGGAAATAAGTTTCGAAGATGCTCCACCACATGCAAGAAACATTCCTGTATTCAACAAAACCCAGAGAAGCATTGTATCTCTACCTATAGTGGTTCCGATTGGAGCTCCTTGGCAGCATATTCACTTGTTGGCTCGAAGACACAGGAAGATTTATATTGAAACATTCGACATGTCCCCTATTCAGTTTACATTAAGGTGAACTAGAATTTGTTCTGTCAGGATAAATATACTTTTGGTATCTTATCTACATGTAGATTCACATGGGTCTTTTGTGTGTCTCAATATTAACAGCTTCTGCAGTGCTCCATGGATGCTTAGGAATGGCATTCTTACTTCGGGGGAGTCCCTTATCCATGTTTGTGCTTTCAAACATTCCTTAGATAAATTGCAAATAATTTTATAGGATCTTAAATTCAATGTGTTAATGATTTTTGCATAAATGATTTGTAACGTTAGGTTTCGAATAGTCCTCCTTCCCTTTCCTGGCATATAGAACTCAAATACCCATTTTTGTCAATTTTTTTTGCCTTATTCTCTTTTTTTTTTCCAAACCTGGGATAACCTGATAGACTATTCATAGAGGGTTACTGAGACCTTATCAATATTCATATTTTTTGGTGCGTAAATGATTAGTGTTCTTTGACCAATGGTTTAGTTGGGAGAGATTAGGGACTCCAAAACAAACCCTACACAGTACCTGGTTTTGCTTTGGCTCTTGATACTCAAGGACTATTCTTTGTGTTTTTTCATTTCTTGAGAAATAAAGAGAGTTTCGATCCGGAATCTCATCATTACTTTTAATCGCTTCTTTTCTTGGACCTGGTTGCAAGGAATGATGTTTGATTCATTATTGCATCTAACAATGCCCTGCTAATTCTGAATAATACGTTTTAACTGAATCTTAATGATCTGATTCCAGAGAGGTCTTATGGCTCTTGCTGACGTCGAGGGTGCTCGAATACATCTCAAGCAATTGACAATTGCTCATCACATGACTAGTTGGGAATCATTTCAGGAGATCCTTGTTGGGCACTATACCCGCCAAATTCTTCATGAGATTTACAAGGTAAGAAGGGAGAAAATTCCATTTTTCACTTGCTGTTTTCATTTACTATTGCAGTCATACTATGGCTATTAACTAGAGCATCGTCCTACTCTAATAAATTTCATTTTACCTGGTGGACGTACTTCTGCAGTCATCTATATCTGTTTTCTCTTGATTTTTAACTCACAGGTGTTCGGCTCTGCGGGAGTTATTGGAAATCCCATGGGATTTGTGAGGAATGTTGCACTTGGAGTTAAAGATTTCCTGTCAGCTCCCAGCAGGAGTGTCTCAAAGGTGATGACTAAAATCTTTTCTTGTTGCTTAATGTTTTTCCTTTATGTGTCTGGTTTTGTTACTTGTTACTTATATGCTTAAACTAAATTACTTGAACAGAGCCCAGCAGGAATTATTCAAGGAATGGCTCATGGAACCACGAGTCTCTTGAGTAGCACTGTTTATGCTTTAAGTGATGCTGCCACTCAATTCAGTAAAGCTGCACACAAGGTACTACGCATCTATTTGCTTAAAAACCTATGGTGCAGACGCCACCTTCAAGAAATATTCACAGAGTTTTCAATCTGTTGCAGGGTATTGTTGCATTTACATTCAATGACCATGATGTTGCAAGGATGGAAAAACAACAGCTGGGCGGAGGATCTCGTAGTAAAGGAGTTATAGGTGAAGTGTTTGAGGTATATCATGTGCACTGTCTTGGGATATGTCTCTTTATATTATGACACTTCACCATGTCTGTTAGGATTGTCTGATTAGTCATCAACTCCATTACTCTTTGAACTTGCATAAAGAATTAAGTATGCTTGTGATGCCCTGGGAAAACAACAGCTGAACATTGAACATTGCCCTTTTTCTCGCAATTTGATTTGATTGATTATAGATGGAATGAAAATTTCTGCCATCATTGTTGGTTTATAGTTTGCTTAAATATAGTCCATCACGATGTTCATCACAGGGACTCACTGGTCTCCTTCAATCACCAATAAGAGGTGCTGAGAAACATGGTCTTCCAGGCGTCATCTCAGGTAAGTAAGCGAGAACCATCACTCTTCATATATAGATATTCAAGACATCTGATGTTCGTCGACTAGCTTGTGTCTGGCTTAGTAATTTTTAATGCATATTAACTGTTAAATGGATGGCTCTATATGTTTCAGGAGTGGCTATGGGACTTACTGGACTTGTGGCCAGACCAACGGCTAGTATCCTTGAGGTAACTGGAAAAACCGCACAGAGTATCAGAAACCGAAGCAGGCTTCATAACACAAGATCCCAAAGGCATAGGCTTCGCCTTCCCAGGCCCCTAAGTAGAGAACAACCTCTCAGGCCTTACTCATGGGAAGAAGCAGTCGGGACAGCAGTACTTATGGAGGTTGGAGATTCCTTGAAGTTCAAAGACGAGACACTAGTGAGATGCAAATCCCTCAAGCAAGAAGGAACTTTCGTTGTAATCACAGGGAGATTGGTATTGGTTCTTAGCAGCCCCAGCTTGGTCGATTTCAGAAAACCGGGATTTGTCGGAGTCCCAATAGATTTGGTATGGAATATCGAAAGGGAAATCGATTTAGAGAGTGTAATACATACAGATTGCAGCGGTGGAGTAGTCCGCATCATAGGAAGCAATTCAGATGGTATATGGAACTGGAGACAGGACAAGCAAAAGAAGAGCAGCCCGACCAAAAAACGATGGAACAATCTTTCAGCTCAGCCGCTTTTGCAGACCAACTTAGAGCTTCCATCTGAGGAAGAAGCAGAAGACTTGTTGAATGTGTTGTTATCGACTATTAAAACTGGGAAAAGCCGGAGCTGGCACAGTCGATTTGTTCTAAGTCGAAGTAACGTCAGTTAAACCGGAGACTTGTGTGCATAGTACAGGGTTGAGTAATTCTTCATTTTTCTTAGGCAGTGTACCTATGAGGGCGTTTTAGAAACTGTAGTTTTAGAATGAGTTGACAGATATATTCACTTTTGGCGATGATATTTTTATAAGAAAAATATGGTTTCATGCATTGAAGCTTTTAATCATTTGGATCCCAAAAATTCATACATTCCTAACCGCTAAATCACCATCGATTGGACAAATCTTAATAGAAAAACTTTTAAATACAAAAAAAATTGAAAGTCAAATACAAATATTAATGATCTATCAATTACAAATTTACAATAATCAAATCTAGTTAATATACTAGAACTCTTGATAAATTAGTATACCAGTTCTAACGCCTAGTTTGGCTCATGGGTATCGAATTTCGAAAAAAGAAGTTTGTAAATAATTTTTTTAATTTTATCCCTACGGATCTACAATTATTTTCCGTAAAATAAAATATATTTGCGACAAAGGAAAGGGTTAAAATGTTATTGGGCCTTTCGTTAATCAGACTGGCCTTCGTAGTTCCCGCTTTTCACGTCCAAAGACACTACCGGCGTTATTGGTCGGCGATTGTAGTGGTGGTGGATCGGGACTTTTCGTTAAAAACCGCGGTGGATCTAATTGATCTGGATCTGATTTTTAGCTCTCTACTTACCTTTTTCTGGAATTTCGAGTGTGTAGCTGGAGAATCTCTTTAATAGTAGTTCTCGTAAATCCGAACCGTCTGTGTGGATGCAATTGTGCTCAGATTTTCATTGATCTTGGAGGACTGTGTGTGAGAGAGAGATCGAAATGTTGCGCGCGAGAGCATTTCGGCAGACCAATGGTAAGATTGTGAAGATTCAGGTACATCCCACGCATCCATGGCTTGTTACAGCCGATGATTCGGATCACGTCTCCGTCTGGAACTGGGAGCATCGTCAGGTCTGCTCTTATCGAGATTTGGTTTCGCTTCTGTTCCCGAGTCGAGGATCTTTAACGTTTATGACTAATTTTCCAGGTAATTTACGAATTGAAAGCCGGCGGAGTTGATGAGCGCCGTTTAGTTGGTGCCAAGTTAGAGAAACTCGCCGAAGGAGAATCTGGTGAGTCATGATCAATTGTTCATCTCAATTTTATCTGAACACTTTCTGTACTGACTGATACTCATGTTTTGCTCAGATTATAAAGCTAAGACCACTGAATCTATTCGAGGAGGAAGGTTATAGATCTTTCCCGCTGCAAATTCATTCATTCACCACTTTAGAT
Organism: Cardamine occulta; assembly: GCA_028015245.1. Taxonomy (NCBI): domain Eukaryota; kingdom Viridiplantae; phylum Streptophyta; class Magnoliopsida; order Brassicales; family Brassicaceae; genus Cardamine; species Cardamine occulta. The sequence continues at coordinate 10,143,741 of CM051383.1, forward strand.
ATGAGAAAAAATTGACTTATCCGCTTATCTTTCCATCTACAAGTGTCAAGCAGGTGAAGTTTTATGACGATGATGTGCGTTATTGGCAACTGTGGCGCAATCGTTCTGCAGCTGCTGAATCTCCATCAGCTGTTAATCATCTCACGTCTGCTTTCACTTCTCCTGCTCCATCGACTAAAGGCCGCCATTTTCTGGTTATCTGTTGTGAGAATAAAGCCATTTTCTTGGACTTGGTTACAATGCGTGGTCGAGATGTGCCAAAGCAAGAGCTTGACAACAAGTCACTTCTCTGGTAAATTTTTCCTCTAATTTTAAAACTTGAGTTAGCTTGACACCTAGACCCCCCGGGAAAGAGTCTCCATTATGTAGACTGTCAATCTTTGAGTCGCGTGAATCCTGGAAAGACCTCCATGAGTTACTATGCTGGAAATCTTTGAGTCGAATGTAAACTATTCATAAGCTTATGTGTGTCTGCTTTCAAGTGTAGTGGATACCAGGATACCTTGATGTTTAGTGTTCCAGTCAATGTTGTTTTCTTTCTACTTTTTCAATCTCTTCTGCTCCGTAAAGTTGTTAAACTTTTTCCTTTCTTTGCAGCATGGAGTTTCTTTCCAGATCATCTGGTGGTGATGGCCCTTTAGTTGCATTTGGTTCAACTGATGGTGTCATTAGGGTTTTATCAATGATAACATGGAAGGTTTGTTTTTTTTCAAAAATTGAATGTTTGTTTTGTTTCGCTGCTGGGTTTAGGGTGAGAGGTCTTGATACTGATCTGTTCTAATTTCCTTTAACGTTTACTTCCTTGCAGCTTGCACGTAGATATACAGGTGGCCATAAAGGATCAATTTATTGCTTGATGAATTTCATGGCATCATCTGGCGAAGTAACTACATATTCTCTCAGATTCCCCTTCTTTATTCCTCTGAATTTGTTTGGAATTATTTACTTAGTACCATTTGACAGATAGAAGTATAAGGTATTTAGAAAAACATATGCAAGAACCTGCTAATGTTGACTGATATGTTAAAAGAAAACAGAATGTTAGGATATCGTCTTGGAAGTTTCTTACATATATTTTTTCTTGTTTTTAATATCAAATTCTCACATTCTATTAAGTGGGGGAGTCCAGACTACAAAACAGTCCTTACTCTATGGATGCCTGTTGTACATTTCAAAATCGAGCCTGAGTTTCTTAGATCTTAAGCTACTCAATAGAAGTTCATTTTTCTTCATAATATGTTTGGGTTTTCATGCATAGCCTAGCATTGGGAGCAGAAGGAATTAAAACATTGGCATCTCTGTTCCGAATTGCTTCTTTTCTACATTCATTATTTGCCATGATTAGGTTATGGTTAGCAAATTTCTTATATTACCGGCCTTCTTTTCCCTTTTGTTATAGTTTTACGTTTTCTAATGAATGTTTATCAAGTATTTTCTCTCTGTCATTGGTGCAATACATGATACCAGCCAATCTCTATCTAATTGCAATTGCAGGCACTTCTTGTTTCAGGTGGCAGTGATGGCTTACTTGTACTGTGGAGTGCCGATCATGGTACTGACTCAAGGGAACTTGTGCCCAAGCTTAGCTTAAAGGTATTCTTTTTATGCCTACTCTTCCATGCAAAGTTGAAGAGAATATATTATTGTTGCTGTTCAAGTCCTTGGCCTAGCAAGATTGGCCAGATATGGTTACAGCTGAAGATAAGGAACCATTGTTCTTAGTTTCAGTGAACCTTCTGAGTTGCTTTCTGAATGTTGGATAGTTGGCCTTTAGATATATTCTTTCATCCGTTTGTGATTAATAGGCTGAGTAATAATTAGGGGAGGATGACATTCTCTTGTCGTTTTGTTTTGGTTTAATAGACATGCTCTTGTTTGGTTAATTGAGTATATAATTTTCAATTCTCTGTTATACTGTTTTCCCCGTCCAGATATGGCTTTGTATAAGCTTTTGCTCACCCTCTTCTGATGTTTTTTTTAATTGTATTAGGCACATGATGGTGGGGTGATGGCTGTTGAGCTGTCAAGGGTAAGTGGCAGTGCTCCACAATTGATTACAATTGGTGCTGACAAGACATTGGCCATATGGGACACAATGACATTTAAGGTAATGTTGTATCTTGTGTATGGATTTTGCATATTTTACCGATCTCTTTTCTCATCATGCATGTCTACTTTTTTCTACAGGAGCTGCGTAGAATTAAACCTGTTCCGAAGCTAGCTTGCCACAGTGTTGCATCTTGGTGTCACCCCCGAGCACCAAACCTCGATATCTTGACTTGCGTTAAAGATTCACACATATGGTATTGTTGGTTAAGCATTTGGTAGTGCCTATGGTAAACATTTTATGCATATTAGATGAGAGTCTAATTGCTTGACTTTTCGTAGGTCTATTGAGCATCCAACTTATTCGGCCCTGACAAGGCCATTATGTGAACTTTCTTCCTTGGTTCCGCCTCAAGTACTTGAAACTCACAGAAAACTTAGGGTAAATAACTCTTGCTTCTTACTTACTTTGAGTTTGAAAATAGCAAAAGCAGCACAAGTGGTTGTTAATTTTTTTCATTGTTGAGGAAATCCTTGATAACTACCATGTATCATGTCGTTTTTTTGTCTGCTACTATGTCAATAATTCATCCACAAGCCTGAGCATGAAAATCACTCTCTTACTCTTCAAAGAGTTGCATCTTCGTTCAATATGCCCCATAAAACATTAGTTTCTCTTCTCGTCTCACAAAAATGCATCTATTATGGTTAACATAATGAAGTTAGTTATCTGTATAGAACTGCAATTGGCAATGCAAAGATATTCCAACTCAACTAGACTAGGAAAACGAAAAAGAAGAGCATTTTTTGATAATTTGTGACTTCTTGAAGAACAGTTCCATGTATAATCCTAACCATCTACAAAAGCAGACTTTAGATCGATAGCTGTTTTGAAAAATGAATGTATCAAATATATTAGAGGGGAGAAAATAAATAATCTTTATATGTCAGATGTCGAGAAAGCATGTATTGCACGAAAAGTTAGAAAAATTATCCTTTTTCAGAATGTGCGGATGATATTCTGGGTTTATTCTTGCAACTGCCTGTTGATTTTAAAAGATTGCAAGTTCCTTCATTGTTTTATTATAACATCATTACTTCTCTACTTCCTTCACTTTGGGGGCTTCCATGTAGTGATAGTACCCCACATTAGTTACTTATTATTTTCATATTTTCAGGTCTATTGCATGGTTGCACATCCTCTACAGCCACATCTTGTCGCAACTGGTACCAATGTTGGTATCATAGTTAGTGAATTTGATCCTCGTGCTATCCCATCTGCAGCTCCTCTACCAGCACTGGCTGGAAGTCGGGAGAATTCAGCTGTATATATTCTTGGAAGAGAATTAAAGCTCTTGAACTTTCAGCTATCTAACACAGCCAACCCATCACTTGGAAATAATAGTGCATTGTCCGAATCAGGCTTGTCTAAGGGAGACCCAGGTGAACAGTTGACTGTAAAGCAGACCAAAAAGCAGATTGTGGCACCTGTTCCACATGATTCATACTCAATTCTTTCTGTAAGCAGTTCAGGGAAGTAAGTGTCCAGTTCCGTTTTTCTGTCGTCAATTTTTATCTTGAGATAAATGATACTAAATATTCTGAGCATGATAATGGTGTTTCTTCCTTCAAATTGTATTTCTGTTTTCATGCTACTTGTGAATCACTATCTTACCTGCTGCGTGAAGAATTTCTTATTTAGTCTCTCTGCCTTTACTGGATATATAATGGTTTATATTGTACTTTTAAGTATCGTAGATGATTTTTCTTCATGCTTGTTGGTTTTGTCTCTCTATGGAGATATCCCGCACCCGGTGATACGGTAGACATGGAAGAGAAAATGGCATCTAAATATCAGCCATATAATTTAAGACGTTCTTTCTTGAATATAATTTTCTTAGATAACTCCTCGCCTAATTGTATTTTCTGTAGCTAATTTGCTTGAGTGTTGTAGTTTTTTAGCCAACTAACTTTATTCTCTGGTTGTAGGTATGTGGCAGTTGTATGGCCTGATGTTCTGTACTTCTCTATCTACAAGGTTAGTGACTGGACCATTGTTGATTCTGGAAGTGCAAGACTTTTGGCATGGGATACATGTCGAGATAGATTTGCGATACTAGAATCAGTGTTGCCTCAAAGAATGCCTATAATCCCAAAGGGTGGTTCATCGAGAAAGGCGAAAGAAGCCGCTGCAGCCGCAGCTCAAGCTGCTGCTGCTGCTAGTGCAGCTTCATCGGCTAGTGTCCAAGTTCGTATTCTCCTGGATGATGGTACCTCAAACATACTCATGAGATCTGTAGGAGGTCGCACTGAACCGGTATGTGTCTTTTACTTGAGTTATTGCATTACGTAACCTCTATTGATGTGTTTTTGTCTCAGCTGGGGCTTTGTTTCCTAACAATAGCCATCTTCTAAATCTAATTCATCATTTTTTCATTTATCGGAGATCTTCTTCATGTAGTTTAGAGTATGTCCATTGAAGTGGTCCGTTTTATAATTGATCTAAACATTCTCTTAAGAATTTGTGTGGTTTGCATTGAAAATACTGTAAAATTGCATGAAAAAAATTGAACTTGGAATCCAATAGTTTATCAGTTGACGTTTGACCAAAAGGATAATGTTGCTGAACATGAGAATCTTATGCATTGAGAATTCTGCTTGTCTTCAAGTGGTGGTATATTTTTGTTAGTTTGGAATAATTACTAAAGAGCAGTATGTCAATGCTTGACCTCTAGGTTAAGCAACAATCTTATGCTTCAAATCTCTTTGCAGGTTATTGGTCTGCATGGTGGTGCTCTACTTGGTATAGGCTATCGCACATCCCGAAGGATTAGTCCTGTTGCTGCAACAGCTATTTCAACCATTCAGTCGATGCCACTTTCGGGATTTGGAAACAGCAACGTTTCTTCATTTTCTAGCTATGATGATGGGTTTTCTTCGCAGAAGTCTACTGACTCTGCACCCCTAAACTACCAGCTCTACAGGTGATTTGGGTTCTCCTTTTTATTTTTAATGCAAGGCTCATTTCTGCAAGCACTCTTTGTTACTTTATCACATGTCGTTTTCTTTAGTCAGCTATATTGACCTAATAAGAATCTTTTTTCCTCCTCTGAGATGTCTGGTAAAATAGTTACTCATGTTTGAGGGAATAATAAGCATTGTTTATCTGGAATATGTACTGGTGCCAATAGTTACATTTTTTGGTTAGCTCTACTTTTAATTTTGTGGCATTGTGTCAGGTTAAAGTGTTCAGTTCCATATTAATCTTAATGGAACTTTTAATGTGTAGTTGGGAGAATTTTGAGCCAGTAGGTGGTATGCTACCTCAGCCAGAATGGACGGCATGGGACCAAACAGTTGAGTATTGTGCTTTTGCTTATCAACAATACATGGTCATATCATCCTTGCGTCCTCAGTATAGATATCTTGGTGATGTTGCCATTTCACATGCTACTGGAGCTGTTTGGCATCGCAGGCAGCTGTTTGTGTCTACACCTACCACGATTGAGTAAGATTACTGCTCGAAAACTTCTGTTTTGTGTCAGTTACCTTGAAGGCTGCTTCCATTTGGATGAAATGAACTAAATTAAACTAAGAACTTTTCTGCGGCACATGTGTATCAACAGCTAATGATTATCTAGATAGTGCATAATCCAACTTCTCAGATATTATAACTTTTGAAAATAATTTCTTTGATTCTGACTTTGTTAAGGGCATGTCGACCTTGATCTGTTACTTCCTAAAACAAAATATCTGGGGAGGAATGCTAATAGTTTCTGCCATGCCTGGATTTCCAGATGTGTTTTTGTGGACGCGGGAGTTTCTGAAATTGATATAGAGACTAGGAAGATGAAGGAAGAAATCAAACTTAAGGAGGCGCAGGCTAGAGCAGTTGCAGAGCATGGAGAGTTAGCCTTAATCTCAGTAGAAGGTTCCCAGGCGGCGAAGCAAGAAAGGATATCTTTGAGGCCTCCCATGCTGCAGGTGGTCATTTCTTGCTTTTACCTGAGATATGTCATATATGTAACAATTTTGAAGCCTAATTTTCCTGGTCTAAGCTTGTGTTCCATGTGTCGACATCTATTTCAAACTAGCAAGAGTCTTCCTCATGTGTATACTATTTATTTTAGGTGGTGCGTTTAGCTTCTTTCCAAAATGCTCCATCTGTTCCGCCATTCTTATCGTTGCCAAGACAATCTAGAGGTGATGGCGATGACATTATGGATGAAAGAAGGATCAATGAGGTAGCTGTAGGTGGTGGGGGAGTCTCAGTAGCTGTTACTCGTTTCCCAGTGGAGCAAAAACGACCAGTGGGGCCTCTTGTTGTTGCTGGTGTACGGGATGGAGTTCTTTGGCTCATTGACAGGTACTAAAGAGTCTCCTGTTCTTACCTTAAGACAAGACTGACTCCTGTTAAAACATTCCTGGTCCGATGCAGACTGTATGAATTGGTGAATTGTTTATCTTCGTTGGAGACATGTATATTCAATTAAGTTATGAATTTTCCTTTTCATTCTTAGTATGCACTTAGGATCATTGGCATCTGGCCTTTTGCATTCCAGGTTTCCTCTAGCACCAAAAATATTGATTCACAGATTTTTACCATGTTTCAGCGTTTGATATCTAGAATACAAATATCTTTCCATTATCTTCAAATGAGTCACTTGAATGATTATATAAATATTAAACCTATGATAGAACTTATTGTCTGACACCTCTATTTTCTTGTTAGGTACATGTGTGCCCATGCCATATCACTGAATCACCCCGGTATCCGTTGCCGCTGTCTTGCTGCTTACGGGGATGCTGTCAGTGCAGTTAAATGGTATGGATATGTTTCTCATTATCTCGTGTTTACGTTAGTAGTGAAGTAGCTAGAATGCTTATACAACGTTTTTGTTGTTTCGCAGGGCAAGTAGGCTTGGGAGAGAACATCATGACGATCTGGCACAGTTTATGCTAGGGATGGGATATGCTACAGAAGCTCTTCATTTGCCTGGAATATCGAAGAGGTAATAAAGCATAGAATGTTTTGTTGCAGCTATTCCTTCAATTTGGTTGTACTATTCACAGTATTCTTTAGTCTCTGTAGTGTCAACTCCCACCAAAATGCCATCAGTGATTATTTTCACTTTGCCTCAGGTTCACAATTCAATATAAAAAAGGAAGAATATTTAAACTTAGCTTTATGTTTTCGCAGGCTGGAGTTTGATCTAGCAATACAGAGCAATGATCTAAAGAGGGCTCTTCATTGTCTTCTCACAATGAGTAATAGCAGGGATATTGGACAAGATGGTGTAGGCCTCGATTTGAGTGACATTCTATCTTTGACAGCTACTAAGAAAGAAGATGTTGTTGAAGCTGTGGAAGGAATAGTTAAATTTGCAAAGGAGTTTCTTGACCTTATAGATGCTGCAGATGCCACTGGGCACGCCGACATTGCTCGTGAAGCTCTCAAAAGACTGGCCACTGCAGGTTCGGTCAAAGGTGCTTTACAGGGTCATGAGTTACGAGGCCTTGCATTACGCCTAGCAAACCATGGAGAATTGACACGCCTAAGTGTATGTCTGCAATTTCTCATTTGATTTCTAATTTGGTTTCTCGTACTAGGGATACCTACAGAACTCTAAAGACCGTGGTGTTGTTCACTAGATAGGATCTATATAACTAACTGTCAGATGGAATATCTGGTTTTGATATTATACTCTGTATCTGCAAGGTCTCTAATTGAAAGACTATTTTAACTTTGTTGCAGGGTCTGATAAACAATCTAATCTCCATAGGCCTAGGGCGAGAATCTGCATTTTCTGCTGCAGTTCTGGGAGACAATGCGCTCATGGAGAAGGCATGGCAAGACACGGGAATGCTCGCAGAAGCCGTGCTTCATGCCCATGTAAGATTATATATATCTTTTTGCTGTTTTCTTGCTTATAGACAAACCTTGTATTGCTTCTGACTTCACCTACTGTAATTATTCACACAGGCACATGGTCGTCCAACACTAAAGAACTTGGTCCAGGCTTGGAATAAAACGCTGCAGAAGGAAGTTGAGCAAGCTCCATCTTCTAAAACCGATGCTGCAAGTGCGTTTCTGGCTTCCCTTGAGGATCCAAAGCTCACGAGTTTATCTGATGCATCCAAAAAACCTCCGATCGAGATTCTACCTCCCGGAATGTCTTCAATATTTGCTTCCATTACTGCTCCCAAAAAACCTCTACTTACTCAGAAGACTCCACAGCAAGAGCCAACTAAACCATTGGCTATTGAAGAACCAACTAAGCCACTGGCTATTGAAGCTCCTCCATCTTCTGAGCCATCACAGACAGAATCAGCGCCTGAAGCTGCAGCCGTTACCAAGTCAGAAGCACCTGTGGATGGACCAGTGACAGAGACAGTGTCTGAGGGTCCTCCCGTAGAAGGGGAAACTTCTTTGGAAGAAAAAATTGATACGTCTTCAACTCCAAATACAGAAACAGCTGTAGCCACAGAGGACAATAGCCAAACAACAACGCCGCCTGAAACTGTTACAACGCCACCTGAAACTGTTGCAGCTCCACCACCTGAAACTGTTGCAGCGCCAGCACCTGAAACTGTTACGACCCCAACGCCACCGCCTGAGCCTGTTACAACAACAGTGAAACCAACAGAGACTGCAGCAACCGAGAGGCGACAAGTAACCAATCATCCTCCAATAAGAAGCAAACCAATTGAGTTTGATTTCTTGGATGGCTAAGCCAAAGTTTGCACAGAAGATCCCAAAATGAAGACAGTGGCAGAGTGTATATCTTTTAGGTCAAGCTTTGTGGCGAAATTGACTAGAGGAAGAGGACGATGCGTTCATGATAATCGTCACACTATGTTCGTGGTTAAGTTAGTTCTATTTTGTAATGTATCATTTTTATTTTATTTTTCATTTATTTGGCATTAAATGGTTTGTATTATTATCAAACAAACCTCTATGAGGTTAAATATCTTGTGAAGCGTGTAAACCGATTAAACGACATTTGATTAGTACTTTATCAAAAAAATGTTTTGTTTTTCCCTAAATCGATATTTGTTTGAACAATGCAAGTTAAACCTACTCATTGGTAAAATTTATCATGGGCTTGGGGAACGATTCTACTTTTTCACTGTGATTAACACAAAATTACTTTATGATTTCCACAGCTTTAGGAGATTAGTTTTGATTTCGTTTTAAAATTCTCCGGTTAAAATTTTTCCATTTGACATATTTGACCTTGGAATTGGATGTACATTTGTAAATGCTAACAAAAGAATGTGAATAGAGTCTTTGGCCCTTTACGACCGACTTGAGACCTTCGGAATCATCTAGAAGTATTATCATACTTTGAGTTGGTGAAAAAGAAGAAGCGAGATTGGGTTGTTTCTGTAATCGTCTGATTGGCGATAAATCCTCTTCCTCCTTCTCATCTCGCTTTCTCTCTCTCTCGGCCGTAAGAGAGCAAAAACAGGGCTCTGCTGAGCCTTTTCTCTTCAGGAATTTATCAAAAAGCTTAAATCTTTATTATCAGAATCAAAGATTGGGTTTATCATCTAAAGCCATGTCACATATGGTGTTTCAGAGCGTCGTCGCTCCCAAACCCTTATCTCCTCTCAAACCATGTTTACCTATCCCTCGTCCACTCACAACTCTGCCTTGTAAGCTCCGTCGTGGCTTTGTTAGGGCTTCTTCATCTTTTCTTATCGATTCCGTTGGAGATTCAGTTTCGGGTCTTGAGCGTTGCTTACAGCTGCCATCGAGCGTTGAGCTAGGCCCATCTTCCTCTGGCTCTTTCTCTGTTAGTGCTCAGATGTGTCCTGTGATGAAAGGGAAGTTTGGTTCTGTTGGAGCTGTAACTTTGGAAAAAGGGAAGCTTGATATGACCCAGAAGATATCTGAGTCCTCTCCTGAGGTCTCTCTCTCTCTTTTTTCTTTTCTTTCTGGTTCACTTTGGTTGAGCAATAATTTGGTGAATTGCAAGAATTTTCAGTTTCTGCGTGTTCTTGTTCACAATCTTAATCCAAGAATTTGGAATAGTTTTGGTGAAATTGTCTCTAAAGGCTGTACCTTTTATATCTTATCGTCTGCTATAAGAGCTTGTTTTATCCTCTCTGTTCTGATTTTTTTTATTGTTCATCAAGTTAGTCATGGAGAGTAGAGAGTTCATATTTCTTTAGAGTCTCTAGAAGTGTCCTTGAACTGCTAGACTTTGGTCTTGCTTCTTTGTTCTATGCAAAATCACCTTATTCTGGATTAGGCATTACTTGAATAAGCCGAATTAGTTGATCATTTGTTTCGTGTGAATTACATGGGGGATTTTAAACTGTTATAGATAACATCAATGAGATGAAGCATTTTGTAGCTGAAAAATATGTTACGATAATCAGCGGATGCAAAAACATTAGGAATAGGATTATCCTTGGAGATAGCAGTTGTGGGATGATATACATTCTGCAGTGAATCTATTATCTATCGATCAGTAAAGAGTAGCTGCTTATTCATGTTTCATTACAGATTGCAACTGGAGGAGGTGGTGGAAACATTGGAAAGATTATCAATAACGGTGGTGGGGATGGAGGTGACGATGATGGTGATGATGATGATTACTTTGATGAATTTGATGATGATGATGATGGAGATGATGGTGGGCTTTTTAGGCGTAGGATGTTCCTTGCAGAGGTAAGAGATCTTTTCGCTTGTGTTTTGTTGATTTTGTTTTCATGTATTTTTTTGTCATAGTGTCACCACTACTGACATTTATGTTTTCTTTTCCAGCTTTTTGACAGGAAATTTGTTGATGCTGTATTGAACGAATGGCAAAAAACAATGATGGATTTACCTGCCGGTCTCCGTCAAGCTTATGAAATGGTGAGATATCCTTTAAGCTTTCTGTTTATGGTTTTGGGATGTTGACATATTTGAACTTATGGAAAACTTGTATGCAGGGTTTGGTTAGCTCAGCACAGATGGTGAAATTCCTTGCCATAAATGCTCGTCCTACAACAACTAGGTTGATCTCCCGTGCTCTTCCTCAGGGGTTATCTAGGGCCTTTGTTGGCAGGTAATTTTGTTGGTATCTTCCGAGATCCATCTGTCCCTGTGGACTTCATTGTCTCTAAAGTTATAAGTTTCTTTATGGTGATACTATATGCAGTCTTTGACTATGTGATTGTCTTGTATAGGATGTTGGCGGATCCTGCATTTCTCTATAAGCTTCTTTTGGAGCAAGCTGCCACGGTTGGATGCTCCGTTTGGTGGGAGGTGAAGAATCGTAAGAATAGGTATGTTCCTTTTCATGCTCCTAAACTTTCTCCCGTTTGACGGTTTTGTAGCTTATGGTTTCTTGTCCGAAATTTAAATTGTTTTCTCTATGGTTTGCAGGTTAAAAGAGGAATGGGATCTTGCACTTATAAATGTTCTTACTGTATCAGCATGCAATGCAGCTGCTGTTTGGTTGCTAGCTCCATGTCGTTCCTATGGAAACACATTCCGGTTTGACCTGCAAAATACACTGCAAAAGCTGCCAAACAATATATTTGAAATGAGCTATCCTCTTAGAGAGTTCGACTTGCAAAAGAGATTTCATTCTCTTTTCTACAAGGCCGCAGAGTTGTCCATTCTTGGGGTCGCAACAGGAACTATCCAGGGTTCATTGTCAAACTTTCTGGCGGGAAAGAAGAAGAAAAGGTCACCCACATACCTTCTCTTCCTATCTTGAGATTATAAATCTCTCAATTCACTTGGGTCTCTTTTTTTTCAGCTCATAGTTGACTTATGAGTTAAATGTATCTTTGTTCTGGCAGAGTATCTGTGACAGTCCCATCAATCAGCACAAATGCTCTTGGTTACGGCGCATTTCTTGGAATATATGCCAACTTGAGATATCAGCTGTTATGTGGATTTGATAGATCAATAAGCAGCCACTTTGATGTCATAGGAGTAACACTCTTCTTCAGCACTGCCTTGAGGTATTCCTCTCTTTCTCCCACTTATATACACAACATATATGCAGAGGCACACGTTGGAAGTTTAGATTTTGTATTGCAAAACTCAGTCTTGGGACTTGGGAATTCCTTTAATCTGGGGATCAAGAACGTTGATTTAGATTTACACCCATGAATTAGAAGGATTTGTATGATGATTATGGATGGATATGGTACAGGATTATGAATGCTCAGTTAGGGGAACGGTCAAGACAAGTATGGCTAGGTGTGGAGGCAGACCCGCTGGTTCAATCAGATGATCTGCTGGCAAAAGCATACAACCGACCCTCAGACGAAACAGTGACTAAGCCATCTTCAAGATGGTTCATCTCAAAGAATGCAATTGTCTCAGGACTACTTGGGAAGAAGCAAGAAGACTCAGTTTCAGATCCTCAACCTCCAAAGGCTAGGCGAAAGAGGATCGTACGGAAGAAGGTGGCTGCATCTGCCTCTTAAATAACCAAAACAAAACCTCTAAAAATGTTTTAGTTGTTCATTTGAGGCACACATGAAAAGTTTTGTTGCACCAAACTGAGGGATTTGAAAGAAAAAGCTCTATAGCTTATTTATTTCTTTATGACTCCATCTCTCAAATCTCTCAAGTGCTTTTGGAAAGAAAGACATTTTTATTTCATAGGTATGGTGATTGCAATTATCTCTGGTTAACTCTCCAATTGCCATCCCTTTGTGTTTTCAGCTTTTTATTACCTTTCTCAATGTTTTAATAAATAGCCACATCTTTTCTGTTCTTAGTAATTTTCACAGTAATCATGTTGGTATAACAATCAAGAGACCATTAAACGCCACTAATATGGTAATTTAGGAGATTGAACGCCTAATTGTATCCATGAGATTTTGAAGTTATATATCATCCAAAACATATATTCTTGATAAACAAAAATCATGTGCTCAATACACAATCCACACGCCAATGCTATGTGAGCTTTTTCTTAGCACATTACAAAATGTCTATCTATGATACAGAAATTACACAGTTGCAATTAATTTAAGAATACTATTCTTTATTTTTTTATTTTCACTCATTAGAATTCAACAAAATGACTATCAATGGTCTTGAGCTTCTCCAACTCTTCTCCATCAGCAATTCCATTATCAACATACAAAATCTGTATTCATATATACTACCATCATTATCTTCCCCTAATCAAAACTCAGAACGAATTACAAATTACTCAACTATAAATGCTTTACCTGATACTCAGGACACGTCAGTGTGTGAGCTCCTCTTTTAAGATATCCCTCCCACCCTCTCTTCTCTACAAGAGCTTTCTCTATATCTTTTGTATTCTGCATTTACATTCAACTCTCATCATCTTTAACCACATTATTCAATGTTCATGCATAGACATGTTGTGTCACTGTGTTTGCTATTCATGAATACTCACATGAGCCGGATCCAAAATCAAGAGATTGTACTGAGGAGTAAATGTAGTTCCTTGCAACCGTCTCTGAATCCCAACAATTGTTCTTGAGTGCCCTTCATGTTGGAAATACAATGGCCTGCAATACACACAGATTACAACAAAATCACGAGCCCATTTTTGAAGTTATTGTTGAAATCAAGAACTGAAACAGAACCACCTTACCCTTTGTTACTCATATGAACACCAGAGGAAACATTCAACCTGTTATCTGAGAAGTAATTCCAAACCCACTCCATTAAAACTGCTCCTTTGCTGATGATCCTAGAAGAATTACAACCATGAGAATCAACTGATTTCTCCGTCCCACTATCGCCCTTCTTAACAACGTATCTGTCCATGGGACCAATTGGCTTTACCTTAGGAGCAATAACAGAACCAGGAACTGAAAGATACATTGATTGAGACTTCTTAGGAGCAAAATCAACAATCCTAGCTTTTAATCCAAAAGAACGTAACAGCGCAGCACATTCAGTAGTTCCAATCCATCTCTTACAACCAAAGATTCTATTATCAAAATGAAGAGCTCCAGAAACATCAAAACCATTGTTCCAAGCTAACTCGAGCCAACGCTGAAGCGAGGCAATGTCAGGAACAAAGTTAGAGCCACGAAAGAGAACTCTTTTAACTTCATCATCTCTATGAGAGAGCAAATGAGAGCATTGCATTTGAATGTTCTTCCATCCACATCCCCAACCCTTATCCTCTTTTGAAGATTGAAAATGATCAACAAAGCCTGATAGTAAACTAATACTGCACTCTAAAGGTTTCGATTTCGATTTAAGCTCAGATTCTAAACAGTTTCTCAGCAAACAAATCAAACCACCATTTCCAATACTGTAGCATGAGCTCTTGGTCTGTGACCGCACCAATGAATCGTCAAAGTTCTACAGAAATCAAACAACTTTGTGAGTTGGGTTTTTTTTGTATTCAAAGATGAGTTAAGGATCGAAGAAGCTATTACAGATGAAGTGGAGGAAGAAGGAGAAGGGTCAGAAGAAGAAGCGAGTTGCAGAGCCAAGTGATGATCTTGTGCGATTAGTGGATCGATTTCATAGTCGTCGAAGTGAGCATTCACATGGCTGAATCATAAACAGAACCATCAAGACTTCGATAGATGCAAGGAACATAAAAATGGAAGAAATTTGTTACCTTTAGATTGGGGAGAGAGGAAGCGTAAGATTGCAGACAGGACATGAAGATGACATTTTTTTATTCGGAGAAGAAACAGAGGAAATCGTAAATTTTTAAAGGAGGAGACTTTTTTTCTTTTTCTTCTGTTTAGTTTTCTCGCCGGAGGAAATGATACAAATTGATCTCCGCCGGCGTCGATTCAGGCCTGCGTTTAGATAATTGAAGTGCGTGTGCATTGTCATTATCGACGTCATAAATTGATCACTATCAATTCTCTTTTCGGAGTTTATTGTCATTTGATTTCGATTCTAAAATAAATTCAAATTGCCGACCTAAAAACGATGAAACTATAAAAATGGTGAATTTATGTTTAGACAAAAAACTGTTGGGTCAAACAAATAAATTGATTTAATCCTTGCTTGTTGTCCCTAGCGAGAACATAAATTTATTTAATATAACCAGGCAGGCCCAAGGCCTTGGCCCATTACATTAAACTCCTACCTTCCTAGGTTTGTTGGTGAGATAGAAAAGAGCTTGAAACTCTAAGATCAAGTCAACCACTATGCTACCAAAATTTTCTTCTTTGAATTCTTTTCACTTTTTTCTTTTTAAATGGTGATCTTCCAGTATAACAAATACATTATAGCAATGATGCTAACGTATCATAGTTGCTGACGTGAGTGGGTGTTTTAAAATCGAATTGGATATTTTTGAGGAATGATGATATATTAATTAATTATCTAATAAAGAGACATTCATCATTGATCAGCATCCATAGAGTATTTTTAAGCGAACGCCAATTATAAAATGAATTGAATTTAACTTCAAATTCAAATCGTAATCTTTTATGTTAAAATCGCATAAGATAGAGATATGTAATAAACCGATAAGAAATGTGTGAATTTGAAAGACTAGCTAAGGAAGCGACGATATACATTGAACCTAGACGTGTGTTCGAACTATGACAAGCCACTCATGGGTTTCTTCTTGGCATTTTCTAATAATATTTCCATGATTTGCGATGTTTCATAACAATCTGTTTTTTTTTCTTTCATAATTTTATAAATTTAAATCAAATTTAGACATAATTTCACCCAATTACAGCCAAAAATCTAAAACAAGTGTGCATTAGTTACAAAAAGTTCTCAAACACGATGATATAAAGGCTTGAAAATGAAACGTGTGACGCGAAACAAAACAAATCTAGCAAATAGGGTCAACAAATATGTAGCTTGTGCGGAAGAAATATCGAGTAGATCTTCTCATAAATAGAATACAGATAAACTAAACTAAACTAAACTAAATAGCTATCAACTTGTAACTAAAAGTTTTCAAATATTTTGAGAACTCGAAAAATATAAATAAGAAAATGTTAATAGTACTTGAATCACTCTATTTTTTTGGAAGTTGGTGTGTTGTGCAAGTGTGATTTAAAAAATCATAATCAACAAACAAAGTTAAACCGCGTGCATATATATGAACCATATTGCATCCACATATAAATTATATTTTATGTAAACGATAACAAAATGTTGGACAAACGGTTCAACTGCTCTGTCCCAACCACTTTCTAATTGTCACCACGACACCATTCATAAATCATAACAAAAGTATTGTTAGTTTTTTCCCCATATACATATACCAGTAAAGAAATAGCTAATAAGTCATTTAGGAATGAAAAATCAGAGCCGTAACTTTAACTATACAAGAATAGCTGAATAATCGTGACGGCCCTTGACTTTGGGAAAAAATGGTCCAATTAAGAAAAAGAAGTGGGAATGTGGGTTACATCGACGGCTATAATTGGAGGAAGATTTTAATGGAAATGATAAAGGTGAGAAAATGATTTCCACATTCATTTTACCAATTAAGAAAATTAGTGGAAAAAAATTAGTTTTTTTTTCATATATTTCTATGCAACAAACAGCCAACGTAAAATAGCAAAACAGAAAGAAAACTTTATAGTAGTCAGTCTTATGGATGTGGAATTGAGACGAATATAACTAAAAACTAAAGTTACTAGAAAAACTATTTTATTAGTTATATTATTCACTCTATCTAGGGTTCATGGAAACTCTTACTACGATCCTCGAGTTCTCCACATCTCCTCCAACCCAAACAGTAAACGAAAGGTTTCTGTTGAAGTACAATAGAAATTTTGCAACTAGACAGATTCTTATTATTTTCCTATCAGAAATTTGTTTTGTCAAAATATTATTTTCAAAATTCTAATTCGTTTTCATATTTTTAGGAGTTTCTTTGTTACTTATCGTCGTTGCTTTCAACAGTTAACATCATTATAAATGTACCATAAGAAAGTAGTAATTAAATGAAACTAACAGAGAAAAAAAAAGCATGCCCTGTTAAATTGCTAATGAACGAGAGTTTTGCTTTCTTTTTTTTTTTTTTTGGTTGTATAAAAAACGAGGGTTTTGCTTGAAAACAAGTGGGGTTTTGAGTTTCATTGAAAATTCAAATACTCTTCTCAAGTTTTTTTTAGCAACCAGTCAACGTTTTCGCCAAGAAAACATATTCAAATATTTCTTTTAACATATTCGCTAAGTTAACAATTTGAAATACATGTAATTGCATACGTAGCATACAACAACATATTTTATTTACAGAAAAAATAGAGTACTCTACGTACCTTAAATATTTCCAGTGACTTTCTTGAAAATTTTCAACATTTCATACAGTATGTAGATGCGTGTCATAAACATAGATATCGTATTTGTACCCACAGGTTAGGATACAAGGTCAACTGAAACCGATACTATTTTGTAATATTCATGTTTAATCCTCTTGTCATTTACACCTAAAACTAGTCTATAATTAGCTTACACTGCACCCAGTTTAATCTCATAAAAGATATCCCGTGCGCACCTCTTTTAATTAGTTATTGTTGATAAAGATTTGTACACGTCTGTTAAATAATATTCATCAAACTAAAAATAACTAATGCATTGATTCAATCATCATTTTTGTTTCATTGGATATAATAGTAGTAGTTACATTTTTCTCTGGTTGGCTTTTTAACCAAATCACATTATATGGAACATCGTATTTGAATGTTTTAATTAGTTTTGTTCATTATAGACAATGATATTCCATTGTTAATTATTTACTTAAATGTCATCTTCTTCATTGAGATTGCAAATACTCCATTTTCTTAATATGTATCAACTTAAATAACTAAAAATCTAGAATATATTTTCTTAATACTTTTTATAGTAGTTTTTTTTCCTCTATTCTAACTACATTTTTTTTCTCTAACCAATAAAAAAACTTGATGGTACCACTAAAATTTTGGTTTATAGTAATTGGGTTTAACGTGCATGTCGGAAAATAATTAAAAAAAAAAAGAAAATGTTCTAGAGGAAGGAAAAAAACTCACCAGAAAATAAAAATAAAAATAAAAACAAGAGATAGATAGATAGAGATACATTGAACCTAGACATATACCCACCCAAACTCAAGTCGCAGATATGCCTATTAATAAAGAACGTTCAAGAACCAAACACAAACACAAAGCAAACAAAGAACATAGAAAAGAAAAAAGAGAAAAAAATTCTCAAAACCTTTAAAGAAGAAAATGGGGAAAGGAGGAAACTATGTGACGGTGGCTGCTTCAGAGGTGGAGGAGCTACGGAGGAAGAACGGAGAGATGGAAAAGGCGGTGGAGGATATGAGGAAAGAGATGTTGCAGTTGTGGCGGAGGACACAGGTGGCGGAGGAAGCTGAGGAGCGTCTCTGCTCTCAGCTCGCTGAGCTTGAAGCTGAATCTTTAGACCAAGCTCGTGATTACCATTCTCGTATCATATTCCTTATGAACGAACTCTCTCGTCTCTCTTCCTCATCAGACTCTAGGCTCTCCTTAGGATAGATATTTTGTGTTAAAAGGATAGATTCTTAGATTGTTGGATGTAACAAAATTTGGCTAATATGATAATATCATTGCCAATCTGTAGATCTTTTTGTGTTTGTTTATAATCTTGAATTTCTCGTCGGGAATTCAATATAAACTAAACACCGATGTTGTTGTTTGTTCATCCGATTAGTCGGAGTTTGGACAAAAGTCGAAACATATCTAGTCCTAAACCTAAAAATATGAAAATTGTCGGGAAAAGGTCTTTGAAAATAAAGGAAAATATATATATTCGATTTTTGGTTTGAATGAATTTGAATTTTGTTTAAAGCAATTAAGAAATAATTATGTCCATTTTTCATATGTGAAGTATCCAATTGTAAGAAATTTTTGAGTAATTGAAATAACAAGTTATATCAAAGTAAATGAAGATTTTGATTTTTAGTTTTTTTTTTTGGACTGGTTTTAATCTATGTGTCTATGAAAGAGTTTTTGGCTTCTCCATTGAGTCGCTGACATTGCAACAGTGGTTCTGGTCTTTGATAGAGTTTATTGTAAGAAAACAGAGAATAAAATGAAAACTTGGTTTGTTTTATGGGAGAAAAATGAAAACGAATTTACGGATCCAACGTTTGTGTAATATGTTCGTACATAATATAGTAAAGAGTTTGTTTGGGAATAAATCTAGTTTCTAAGAGTATTTTTAATTGCATTTTAAGTCAAGCTAGTCGAAACTCGAAAGCACAATAATAATTTGTGTTTGTTTGGGAACAAACTATCATACCATCAATGACCTGACTGAACCTTAATTAGATTTATTTAATGTTTTGTCAACCAAGAATTCAAAATATATAAACTGAATTATGCGATTTAAGAATACTATATAAGTATATGCAATCCATTTTGAAATATTTTTAAATGCAAAAACACAGGAGCTTGACATTGAGCTTGAAGTTTTTTTCTTCTCTCGAAAAAATGTCTTTATTCAAAAGATTCGTCGACCTGTGGGATGGTGTAGCTAATGTGATCTTTACCAGAAATAATTGGAAAGCTAAATACTAAAGAGAAGGATAAGATAATTTGTTGGCAAATAAAAAGATCCTATACATGATATATAATCTCACATCACATGCCTTCGAGTAATTTTTATGAGTATATATGTTTTTATATCAACAACTATTTGATGAAGATGACTATGTGATAACCTAACGTGAACAAAATAGAAAATAAACAGTCCATTTTTGTAACTACAACCCAAAGTTTTGAATGGTAAAACGCAATCGTATTTATCTCACATTGTGCTCCAAATTGGGTATCTGTTTTTCGAGTATATTAGTTTAGGTTTGTAATCATCTTTTTCTGTAACTATTTATAATCATTTTAATATTGGTAACGTTTTAACATTGAAACTCGGCTTGTTTATTTTTATCTTTCTCATGAAAAGTAAAAACACTGCACAGTTAAAAACAAATTTATAAAGAGAACGTCACGAATATAATTAAGGAAAAAGCATATTCGATTCTTATCTTTTTCTTGTCAAGAAGCATATGAAACTCAGAATATTGAATGATTCATTATTAACGCCAAAACACTACAGTTTTTCCTTCTTTGTTTACTTTTTTGGTTAAAAGTTTAAATCACAATGACCACTACTCACGACCCACCGACAATGACATTTCACATGGTTTTTATTACATGACTTTTGCTTATTACTGTAGTGGAGATATTTTGATTAAAACAGTCATTAAGCACAAGCATATTCATTACTCTAAAGTCTAAACTATGAAAGTAGCAGACGATTCAACATGAGCAAATACCAAAGTATTTCTTTCTTAACCCATAACGACCATAAGAGAAACAAACATATAGTTGACGTTGTTTGGTCAGTTTTAAACATTTAAAGATTATGGAGAGGTTTTTGTTAAAAGAAAATTTTGACATAATAAATTTGCAATCGAAAGCAAAAAATTGAAAGCTTATCGCTAGCAACATCAGTCACCAGAAAAAAATAAAAAATAATAGAGCTTCAGATCCATATATATAATAACATCTTACGAAGACAAAAGATTCAAAGACAGAGAGGCTTCTCAAGTCTCAACCACGACTTCCCTTTTTGCCCTTGAGCTCAGGGTCCCTGTATAACCAACCACTATACACTTCAATCAAGTCCAGTGATTTCACAGATTCATATGTGTCTGAAAATAGAGCGAGAGCTTAGATTTCAAACCTCTGGATGTGGTCTAGTATCAGTAGCCTTGGTCCAGGTGGGATGCTTACGTCTCTTAGCGCACTGTACACATACAGAGTTTAAGATTTCGATATAAGACAAGTAAGTCTTAGTTGAAATAGATAATGAAATCTCAAGACCATATAGTACCTATCAGTGAGCAATGGCAAAGTGGGATCTGCTAACAAACCCTTCTTGAAGTTCTTCTCGTACTTCTCTAAACCTAGTTTCAACAGCATAGATCTCCCCCGTGTGTAATAAGGATCTTCAATGCTTGGTTTAGAGAACCTTTCACCCAACTGAACAAAACCAAATAGATGAGAATAGAAACTCATGTTTAATGACACGTCTGCCTAGTTTCAAGAAGAGTTAGTCTCATATATATATACGATCACTCACCTTGAAAAATATTCCTTGAAAAAGAGCAAAACCAGCGGCAGTGGCGATTGCATTACCAGGCTGTCCTTGTAATCCTGCGCTCACCAGAGAATACGCAGTTCCAGATCCTAATGCTGCGACTACACTGCACAATTAAAAATCAAGACACTCTTACAGCCATTGAATTTCAACAAAGAAACAAATAAGCAACTAAAAATCTTCACCCATCAAAGATTTGTGTTTAACTTGTTTCATATTAAGCATCAGAGTAATCAAAGGAGAGACTGTAACTTTGTGAAGCAATAAATGATGAAACAAAAGAAAAGTCATATCTTTCCCATCGCCATGGTCCAGAGAAGCTGATTAAGACCTGTGACTCATGTCAGCTATACTAAAAACCTAACCAATGATCAGAAAAGTGACAAGTGCAAAACATAAACACTAGTTAACAGACACTAATTGTTTCTAACAACAGCTCTAGAATTGAATTTCTCGATCATTAATGAAATGTTAGAACAAGGAAACAACAAGTCAAACACACAATACAAGCTTAGTGAAAGCTACAGCTACAACTTTCAAGGATCACAAATGAAACTTACGCAGACTCTAAATCCTCCTTGCCTCTAATCCGTTTCATAATACAAGCAATACCAGCATTAACACCAGTTATAGCAGCAAAGTTCCGAGCTTGAATCAATGGCCCACCCACAAGAGCCTACACATTTCAAAAAAAATCTCTCTTTCATAAATCAAAACTTCAAAAAATAGCAATAAATACTGAAACTGACATGAACCAAGTTATAAAATTAGGGTTTAATGGAGGTGTTAAAACCTGAGTTTGCTTCAACGAAGCCGTGGCTTGAGGGTCGATACCAGATTGAGGCATTTCGGGAGAAAGATTTCCCATAAGACCACCGATGAATGCTCCTTGAACTCCGCCCATGGCGGTGGCGATGGCGGCTTCTACCGGTAACTTCTGCTTTGACAACCATGACTTGAAACCAGTCTCTACCTCCTTGAATTTGACTTGAAACTGCTGAATTGGATTTTGTTGATCCTTCATTAAGCTCATCACCGCCATTGTTTCTTGCTTCTTCTTGTCTTCTCCGTTTTTCCCCATTTCTTCACTGTCACTTTTGCTTCTTCTCTTCCTTATTCTCTTATCTCTCCCTCCTTCCATTTCTATGAAGTATTATTGGGCCTTAATAGGCCCATAAGATGATAATAGATTAGTCTAATTGGGCTTTCTACGTGCGAATAGTACTGCCCTTGTGACCAAACACTCGGAAACCCAAACAAGCAGTTTTGTGCCCAATCTTCCCGCGTCTTTCACACACTTCGATCTCGCCGCCGGCGAGAGCTTTGCTTCTTCCCTCTGTATTCATTTTACAGCTCTCGTCTCCGACTTCGACCTCCATTGATTCGCAAATCACTCAATTTTGTCTTCTTCTTCAGGTGAGCTTCAATTTCATGGGATTTTTCATCAAATTAATGGTTTTAAGGTCTCTATTAGGGTTTTGATTTGCAAAAGTACTACCTGAATCCACGAGCTGATATTTTTTAAATTGAATGGATATTGAAGTGTGGAAGAAGCTTAGATTGTTTTTTTGAGCTCTGAAGAAGTGAATCATGAGCAGCTCCAGAGAGGAATCTCCGGATCCCGATTGGCTCCGCTCTTTCGAGGTTTCCGATTCAATCTGAATTCTGTTTAATATTGATTTTTTGAATTATTGGCTTGCTTGTTACTGAGACACAATTGAAAATTGGATGCTTTTGTTGACACAGGCACCTACCACTTCGTTGGTGTCACTATCATCACTATCTAAATCTTCTCCAGATGATAGTCCTTATAGGGAATCTGAAATCACTTCGTCTCTTCCTGTGCCTGATGACTGTGAAGCCATTGTAATTCTTGAGAAAGAATCGACGGAGTCTCTGTCTAAGAAGACTTCTAAAACGAAGGTTGTGACGAAGCAAGTGAGTATCGAGCAAGTGTTTTCTAGAAAGAAGAAAGCAGATGCTAGTCTCGACCTTGAAGGTATGGAATATTTGTTTCAGATGATACTCTGAGATTAAAAAAAAATGAACATTATGGATCATTTGTTTCTTGATAGAAGCAAGGAGGAAACTAGCAATTTCTGATTTTGGGGGAGTATTATTTAACTGTTAAGCTCTTAAAAGCATGTTTTTGACTGGAGAATCATTTGCAGGGAAGCACAATGGAAGCAAGCGTAAGGACATTCAAGTAAGAAACTGTTCGACACTATCTCCATCATACTCCGTAGTACTTTCGTGCCTCTACTTGCCTTAGTGGGTAGTTATTGTGATTCGAGCTTTTCTTGACAGAATGTTATCTGTATGATAGTTGAATTGTATTGTCAAGATAGTGAGATACTAATTCCTCTTGATCAGCTTTCCAGCTCTATGAGCGATGATGAATTTAGTTGGCAATCTCTCATCTGCACTCTATCTATTGTAGTTTTGTATTTCGAGGGTTTGTTGTTTACATGGATCTGTTTAATTAATGAAGTATATTATCCACGGGGTTTAAAATGGCTAATTCTTAATTTTGGGGGTGGTGTTGAGAAGTTATGATAGCTGTGTTTATTTTTCTATTTAGCAGGGAGGAAATGATTCTGTATGTCTTGTCTCATCTGATTCTGAACCATCCTCCAGTGGTCCGGTAAAGCAGGAAATGAGTGTGCCAATTGAAAAGGATGAGGATTTTGTTCTTGAAGCTAAAGAGGGAGAATCTGCAGTTAAGAAGGGTTCAAAGGAAAAATCTCCAAACTCAAAGCCAAAAAGTGGTCGCAAGACACCCAAGAAAGAAAATAGTGAACAAGAAATTATAAAAAACGAAGGTAGGAATTGTAGCAAAGTATTGTGAATTTAGGTTTCCTCTAAAGCAATGTTATTGTTCATCTATCATGCAGATAAAGATACAGATGCCATTATAGCCGAGGAAGTAACAGCGGATCAGAAGATCAAGCCTTCTCCTGTAAGGACCTTGTGCTAGGGCCACTATTTTTTTCTTTCTTATCTAGTTCTTCGTTATGACTAATATACAAATTCCAGGGCTCAAGTTCAAGATTACCTTTGGTACTTTCTGAGAAGGTGAATCGTACAAAGGTAATGCAAATAAGTTCCTTTGCACATGTTTTTACACTCGATTTTTGTATCTCATTGATATCGCGTCTGGTGACTCTTATGTTATGGAAAGGCCAAACTGCATCCGTTTTTAGAGTTTTATTTGTAGATATAGCACAGTGATTAACATAAACAATTAACTCTATTTACAGGTGCTCGTTGAATGTGAAGGGGACTCGATAGATTTGAGTGGAGACATGGGAGCTGTTGGACGCGTGGTTGTTTCAGACACAACCGGGGACATGTACTTGGACTTGAAAGGCATGTTCCCCCAAATATACATATCGCTGACTCCACTTTTATGCTTTTGATTTTCCATTTCTCGCATTGAAAGTCCAAAATGGTTCTCTTTAGTAACACTGTATCTCTCATGTTTCAGGAACGATATATAAATCAACAATTGTTCCATCA
The DNA here is from genome assembly GCA_028015245.1 of Cardamine occulta. Taxonomy (NCBI): domain Eukaryota; kingdom Viridiplantae; phylum Streptophyta; class Magnoliopsida; order Brassicales; family Brassicaceae; genus Cardamine; species Cardamine occulta. The sequence goes on from CM051383.1 coordinate 10,168,375, forward strand.
AGAACATTTTGCATAGTACGTTTTTTGTTATTCATGTACCTTCTTATCTAATTGTAAGGGCACTTGAGCCATACAGTTTACTCACACCAGATATCTTGCATTTCAGGTTAACGTAGGTCAGTCAGAGGCAAAGGTTGGTAATTTCTTTTGCGCTTTCTTGTTTCAATGCATATGAATGCTCATGCCATCTTAAGTCGTATATATTCCTGCTCATAGATCTTGGCTTTCTGTGTACTCTAAACGTTTGTGAAACTAAATTTTAGCTGTTTGTTGGAAACCAAATAGCCTAAATTTTTGATCATATTTTTCCTTGTCAGATTGAAGCTATCATGAATGACTTCATACAGCTGACACCACAATCTAATGTCTATGAGGCAGAAACAATGGTGGAAGGTCAGCCCGTTTTCTCAGTCTCTGTTTAAAGTGAAGTCATTATTGCTACTTTGTCTTCTTGTAACACTATTCTGGATTTGTTAAACTGGTTTTACACAGATCCCTACTTCTCCTGCTAATTTTGTGACTCATTCAGGTACTTTGGAGGGATTTTTGTTCGAATCAGATGATGAAGGTAACAAAAACACCAAGACTGCTTCAAAGCCAGATGATCAAAGTGAAGGCGCAAAGGAAGTAGCCAACACAAAAGCGAAAGCCAAAGCCAAAGCAAAAGGCGAAAATGTACAATGATAGAAACTCAGAATTCATCCTATGAAATCGATAAAAATCCCTTACACTAAAGAATATTAATTTCGTGTGAAATCTTTGCAGGTTTTGGGGAAAAAGAGAGGAAAGTCAGTTCCTAAGAAGCAGCAACCAGCAAAAAAGGCTAGAAATTCTGTTCCTAAGAAGCCAAAAACCAAGAAATGAGTTGTGATTTTGATTCCTCCCACTCTTTTTTGAACGTGACATTTCCTTTATTCAGTTGAGATAACATTATATACATGAAATAAATAGAATAGTTTTACAATTTACGTGTAAGAGTTGTGAAGCCAATTCAAACAATCCAAGGTATCTAACAATCTATGGGAAGACGGTAAACATAATCTAGTTGTTTCCTTGTTATGTATCACTTCTCATTAAAAAGGAAGAATGATGATGATTCATGTCATGCCCGATTGCCTCAGAGCAGTTAGACTGAAGCCAAGAGGCAATAAGACAGGGTAAGGTCGAAGAATGTTGGACGAGGAGTGACTCTCTGCAACTCTTTGACTCTGATCTTGAATCGGGGGATTAATAAACTGGTCGTTTGGATCTTGATTCGCAATGGGAGGAGGCATGAACTGCCCATTCTGATTCTGAGGTGGGGGAGTTATTGATTCCTCATTTGGTCCAGGTGGGTTCTGGGGCAGAGGAGCCATAGGTTGACCGTATGGATTCTGAGTTGGTGGAGCCGTTGGTTGATCGTATTGATTCTGAGTTGGAGGAGCCATAGGTTGACCGTACTGATCTTGAGTCGATGGAGCCATAGGTTGACCGTACTGATTCTGTGTCGGAGGAGCCATAGGTTGACCGTACTGATTTTGAGTCGGTGGAGCCATAGGTTGCCCGAACTGATTCTGAGGCGGGCTGGGAGGATCCAAGTTCTGGCTGTCCGGTCTTTTTACCCTGGATTTGATAGGGAAAAAATAATCATATCGAAAATCTGCAAATATTATTTTGAAAATTTGCAGAGAGCATTGTAACAAAGTGAAAGGGCATAGCATATATACCTGCCAGGGCAGAAGATAATGGTATATTCAGAAGCCTTGCAAGTGAAAGTACTGGTTCGATCATCAAAGGCATAGCTATAAGCTCTGGGACAAGCTCTCTTGAAGATGGAAGAGTACAAAGACGGTCTGCATGTGGTTGGGTTAGCAAATTGACCGCTGCAACAGTACTGGTCCAACCCAAAGGCCTCACAAGCGCTCTTGCATGCAACAACTCCTTCTCTCTCTTCTTCTTCCTCTCCCATCACTTGAAGCTCCTTTGGACAGCTTATGTTGATGTCAGCAACACATCCTGTAGCATTACAAGCTCCAACCAGTCCACCACCTGTCGGGAGAGCAACTATGGGAAGGTTATACCCATCAACAAGACTGACATCGTAGAAATCTTTGTCATCAGAACCATGGCCAAGCGTGATCTCGAAAAGTGATGTCGGTGGGGCAGCACCACTACCATCGCACTCCAGCTTCTCTCCACAGTCACCGGTCGTACATTTTCCTACACCGTTAGCATCAAAATTGCAGCCAGTCCTGGCCCATATCCGACCTGACCAGCCTATAGCTGAGGGAATCCTAACAGACTCTCCCATGTCAAGCCTAAACCCTGTGGTGGGTAGTGGCTGGGTACCAGAGCCTGCAAGAGTGCCAGGCCAAATAGTAAAGGGACAGTTATTCGTGATGACGAACGTGGATGCATAAGAAACAGAGAACAGTAGAGAAACATAAACAAGAACAGCCATAGGAACCATTGGTGATCTTCCCATTATCATATAAACGTTTAAGATTTCAGAAATATGGGTTTTAGCTGGGAGGTCCTTGGATCAGAATTTATACCAAATAAAATGTAGAGGGAGAGAAGGATTCATGGTTGAAGCGGTGAAGTTGCTTTAGAAAGCTTCAAGCCGCAAAACATTTTGAATTAGTGGTTAGCATTACCCTTAGGACACACTGGCCTCTCCGACAAGGCAATTCTTTGCCTTACTTCCCCAACCTCATCCATATTATTCTATTATTATAGAACTAATGAAACCTCAATAAAAAGAAGTAAGACACTAATTCCTTCTCAAATAAAAATAAATTAAAAAGCTTGATTCAGATCCAGGTTCCTTGACAATTGAGTTGAATAAGTAACCAATATTATCTTTCGTAAGAAATACTAAATGACAAAAAAAGGTATTCTTTCCTGGCAATCAAATTTTAATTTCTCAATTTTTATTTTTAACACGAAACTCAACAATGAATAGTGAAATTACTTCGTTTATCAGTTATGAGTTATCACTCTAAGCAAAAAAAAAATAACAATAGTAAAGAGAAAGATAAAATAGTGATTGTTATTATCATTAGCTATTAGGTAGACATTCTTGTACCATTATCTTATCGTAGCGGCCGAGTCAACATTTGATACTTTGCCAACTTCTTTGGAAAAGAATCTTCCACAATCCCAGGAAGCCATCGAAATACCTAGACATCTACCTTTCTGTCAGCTAAAATATTCCATTAAATCCACGTTGAAAGAAAACAATTTGAATCAACATTTCACGTTCGCACTTCTACCTATGAAGCAAACCATTGAGAACCTTTTACAAAGCCCTCTATGTTCTATCTTCAAGTTGCTACAAACCTAGAAATTATATTCTATACGACGACTACATGGGTTTTGCTTATTTATGAGCTAATACAGATCATCATTGTATATACTTAAGAGCAGGTGAGTTTGTAGACTATGGCCTAGGACTACGACAAACAGTTAGTAAACGAGGGTTTGTAAATAGGCTATGAATTACCAAGACAGCGACTTAGGTGGGAGTAATGTAAGAGCTCAGATTCCATCCGGGACAGATACTATATACAAGTTGTCTTCATCAGAAACTTTACATCTAAAAGATTGTACCTGGTCATAGATATTGGAAAAATATCAGAACCTCAGATATAGCCACAGCAGAGAGAAGTGTACAAAAATCTATATTCATCACGACAAAGTTACATGGCAGAAGACAAGAAACATGTAGTTAAAGAGCAAGGCAGGTACAGGTACAGGTACAAAGCTCATAAGTAAATCAAAAACGAAGGATAATAATTCTGTAAACATCATAGCAGATAATTACCATGTTTAGCTGATACTTTGGAAAACAGTTAGCCGACCACATCCTCATTGAGTAGTTCATACTTATTCAATGCCCGCATTTCTCTCAGAGTTATGGAGCATCATCTTATGTTGCCAATGAATAAGCGAAGCATGTTGTTTTATGCTGAGCACCAACACAAGAGGACCTGCAAAGCAAGGTTTAAACTTCCAAAAGTTAGACTTACGCCTTTGATAAAGAAAATTCAAACAGACAAATCACAATTATACACTCCTGAATTGCAACATTTGAAACCTGCACAAAAACACAAACAGAAAACATTTTCAGAATCTCAAGCACAAATCCATCAAAGAAAAGGAAGTTGAATAGAACACATAATTTGTTAGAATAAGGTTTCGATCAGAACAGATAAAGGGGATTTTTCTACAGGATAACAAACCAGAAACTATCCTTTATCTTGAGGAACCTATTTTGCATTGGTTAGCAATGTAAAAAATCTTGTAGCACCACACTTACAGAAATCACCCATGGTGTGTCAGTCTCTGCGTATGGTAGGACCCTAAAAGTCATGGTAGCCAAAACAAGATACATAGCAGTATAAAAGCCTGCCTAAATATCGCGACCAATCACAAGAAAACCCGAAGGTTGACAAGAAGAGATATCTAACATCACAAACAAGAAGAAGCAAGCTTGTTATTCTATTTCACCTAAATGCGAGAGCAGTAAGATCCATATAATAGAGCAGTAGAATTATAAAGTCTCTCCTACATAAGTACTACATAGAGTTCAAGAATACTAAAGATAAAGCTCTTTTTAATGCAAGGGGATGCCTCGACCCCCCCCCCCTGCTAGAGCAATAGCACAATGTCTCTTATCCATAGTTGTTCAAAAGAAAAGCGAAAAGGAAGTTATTCTACGTGAGATAAAGAGCCTCTCAGTCTCGAGAATCGAGATTGGATCTAACTCAAGTCCATTCCATCTCCAGCTGGGCTGCAGATCGGGCTCACAGCAGAGAAAGACCTCTCGAAAGGAGAAGCGTGGAACTGGGCATCATGACGACGACGCTTAAACGAACAGCTCTCAGAAGGATGACTCTCAGCGTCAAGCTTCCTGCGGACCCCTTTAACCGCCTGCTCCTCAACTGGTGAGAGAGGGAAAATCTGGCCGCTGGCTCGGCACATAGAGCTATGGTTATCATAGAGAATCCTCTGGTTACAGTTCTTGTCGCAGACATGAGTCAGTCCAGTTAGTTTGCAGCGATACATATTCCCACAAACATTTTCATTCTCACATTTCCAGTCACATTTGTGACACTGGATGGGTCCATCGCAATCGCGACCCAGAATTGCAGACAAGTAAATAACATTGGCAGAGCTAACCACGGTAGATTTTCCAAATACCTCCATCTTTTTGATCTGAGAAAAAGCTCCACACAACCTTTATACTCTGCAGAACCAAATAAAGCCGAAGATTCCATCAATATCATCACAGACACACGTAGATCACTCCACATTTTACCTAATCAATTCCACAACTTCACAATTTCTTTAAGATCACATGAAATTTCATATACAAGAAGATTCAAAAGGCCAGAGTCCGGAGCTAAGCTACAGATAGCAGAAACCACAATAAATCATCTCTAAGAACAATATTGACATCTAAAATCGAATTGATTCGCATGAAATCAAATAGTTAGACCTAATTTTAGCAGAGTGCTAGCTGAAACACATAGCTACCAGATCCAACGGTATGATGAAGAAGATTCTCCATGAAATTAACAATTTCAGAAGCAGAGACATAAAGGAAGAGATATGAGATAGAGACAGAGAGATAGAGATACCTGGAGAAAGCGAAGACTCGGAAACCAAACCCTAATTTTGACTCGATAGAAATGGTAGCTATGAGGAAGATGAACAAAGTGAGGGAACAAGAAGATGAAGATATTTATAGATTCAACTCAACACTGTCTTCTAACGGTTATTATTTAACTCCGTTAATAAACAGTCCCACTAAAACGGGTCCCACCACCTCTTTTTTCCCTTTTATATTATTGTTTATTCATATTCAAAACATGTACTTAGTTTAATTCGTCTATTTATTTTGTTTTTTTTAGTTTGTCTAATCTAAAAAGAGATAGATAATAAATCACGTGTCATTTATTCAATGGTTGTATCTTATGAATCCCCCCCCCCAACATCCACGCAGAGTTAATAAAATATATAAAAGAAAATCCCCACCCAAATTTCACCTATTTTTTTTTCTATCTTCTTATAATTTACCTATTTGACTCTATGCGGAATTTCACATATACAATCTTTTATTCTTGGGTAATAATGGTTATTATTTAGTTAGGATAATGAATTATCCATATGAATTGGAAATACGGAGATTTTTAGGTTTTTAACCAAATTGTATTTTATTAATTGTCACAAAAAAAAAATAGGAAAAGGAGAAACGGTAAAGACCGTAAGAGGGCGTTGACTTTGGCCCACCTACCTTCATCCGTCTTCTTTGGTCTTTCACATCCTTTTTCACTTTTTATTAACGTCTAAAAAAACTTATTAGTCACGAAATTTTGATTTTTTAATCAAAGTTGGTCTGATTTGTTAGTCAAAAGCTTATTTGCGATTTAACAAACCAAAAAAAAAAAATTTGAACCTAAGATCGGGAAACCACATTGTTATATAATTGGTTGGTTTGCTGTATATAGAATTGGTTTAGTTGGTTATTTATAATGGTTTATCTCAGATTAATATCTTACAGATAACATTTTAGAAGTCCCTTCAGTAAATATTCAAAATCGATCACTTATTTACATTAATTGTCATCTAATTATTTACTTTTTAAAAACAATTATGAAATTAAAAAGGGTAAATTTGTCTACTAAATATTTGAAAATCAAAATTGATTTTGACTTTCCCTAATCGTTGACCAATCCTAAGCTAATTGAAAAAAAACAAAATCTTATAAAAACCAAAGAGGACCCGAACTCATTTAAAAATCACGCGGATCCTCATTTTTTATGGGTTTTCTGATTAAAAAAAATCGAACTTATTAAATTTTGCAAAACTGACACTCAACTCAAAACTATGCAAGTTAAACTAGTGAAGTTGACGTGACATTGATTTATAGCGTGGATGTTACACCGTCCATATCTGTTAGAAAATTGACGAAATGAACAAAACGACGTCGTTTTGGGACAAAAAAACTAACATAATTTTTATTTGTTTAAATCAAAACAAGATGTTTTTTTTCATTGCTTTCGTTTCAGATCTAGAACGATACAAGTTCTCATCGTTTTTTTTTTTCCAAGTCCCATCTTGACCACCGAAGAACAAATCGAAAATGGTGAAGAACACCACAAACCCAGAAATTGTTGAATCTGCTAAGCAAGATCTGGTAGCGGTCAAGGAAAGAGATCCAACTTGCATCAGCTACGTGAAATTAGTCCCAACCTCGCATCTTCGAATTCTCAGTGAGTGCAAACTATTGTCGTATCTATATGATGGCTTTGAAGGTTCTCTCCCACCGGCAACGCTTAATGGATTGCCTTCCAAAATATGATTTTCATCTTCGGTGAGGTTTTTAGACTTCAAATATTGTCTTTCCACTTAAAGTTTCTTATAGCATCGTTGAGGATAATCTCTTCTTGATCTACCTTGATTGCTTCATAGTACCCTGATCTTAACTTTTAACCAAATGGTATTTAAGAAAATATATTTCTAGTTTAACTTTTATTTTTAAAATCGTTTTGATAACGGAATTTTGTGAACATTTTTTTGTTTAACTTTAAATAATAGGAATGGGATATGGGATCAGAGGAATTCAAATCATGAAGCTACCACTCATGTCCATCAACCACGTCTTAGCCTAATCGAAGATAAACCCACGTGAAGACGTATGGATGCTTACTTCGAGACAGATCCATTAATAGTTGAAAATAACAGAGCCTGATTCAATTTCTTTCAGACAAAAGTCAACGAAAGGAGTTTAGTAATGGTAACGGTAACATGTCACACACTCGCAATTAAATGCTAATCTTAATATTTTGTTAGCTCTCCAAGCCTCTCATAGGTCTCTTAGGACTTGGTGGTAGTGGTTGTGGAAAGAACATGCAAGTGCCACTTAAACCCTTCTACTTTCTACCAAGTGGTGCCACAACGTACACAAATAAATTGAATGGTATATAACACACTATATATAATTAAAAGAAAATTTCCAATTAAAAATTTAGGAAATTCTTTTCTTCACTTTCTCTAAAGTCCGGGTTTATATTGTATATTACAAATTGGAAGACAACAAAAAATTGGTGCTAAAGCCCACAAATTTTATGTGATTTAGAACAAACAAATTTTGTAACTGAGTTAGTGATGATGTACTAATAATCATAACAAAAATGCCAACATCGCTCTGGTTTTTCCTGTTGTGGAATATACCGATGCCATTATCAGCTGTGAAAAAAGATTGACGTCATAGAAAGTAGGTGGGCCTTTAGTGGGCCGTAGATGTTCTCAAAAGCTTTCCACTTTCCGCAAATTTTCGCTTTTTGGTATTTTCAATTTAAAGGCACATTCATTTTAGTAATTTATTTTATTATTGGTTCAAAATTATGAATCTTTGACCCATAATCTTTTTTGGTATCAGAAGCCAAGTCAATTCCTATTTAAAAAATATCTTTCCATCTAAACAAAGATTGAATTTGGTTATGATATATCAACGGTTTATAACTTTAAAATAATCGGTATTTTCGTTTTTCAATGGAAAGCCCTTTTATCAAAAGAGGAAAAAACAAAAAAAGAGTATGTTGCGAACGAAGCTTGTAATTTTAAAATTGTGTGGAGTATATCTTTTGGATGTGTTCTGAAACTTTTCGCATGCTTTTGACTTGAGTTGTTGAAAGAAAAAACTTTGGGGTGCGAGTTGTTGACAAGCAAAATTACATAGTACATCTTATGCATGTTTTTTTTTGTTAATTCACTAATGGACCTTTTGAGTACTAATGGTCAACATTAAATAATCATAAGGTGGATACGAAATTAGATTTTTATACTTTTGAGTACTAAATTAAAGATAAACACCAAAAAGAGTATTTGTTTTCAAAAATTCCGAAAATGATTTAGGAATCACTAGTAAAGTTTTAAAACATTTATTATATATTTTTGTGGTACTTAGAACCAGAAAAACAGTTCCTACATTCCTATGGTATTTTGAGAATACTTGTATTACAATTTTTTCTAAGATTGTAAGGTTAAACTTGGAAAATCAAATTAGGTACAAAGTTTTTACCAAGTCAGTAAATTCCGAATTTTTTCTTTTAATTGATTTTCAAAATAAACCGTTTATGATTTGTCTTTTCTTTTTTTTTCTGTTAAAATCAAAACTCAAAAATTATGTAGTCTTAAAATTTCATCAAAGCTTCGTAATTCCCGTGAATTGAAAAAGAAATTTTAATATTGTAGTAGCAAGTGTTTGCAATACTAATTTTTTTGCATCCAAATAGTAAAAGGTGGTTAAAACTTAAAATGATGAAGGTGCCACTAAATAGATTTTAACAATAGTCTTTGAATTTTTTCAACTAGAGGTGAATCTAATTTCAAATAGTATAAGTGTGTTTTGTTTCACAAAAATTTAACATGTTAAAAAAAAAAAACTTTAACAACAACAAAATTAAATGTATATATGTTTGGTAACCAAACCATTGGTAAAACCGAACGCCAAATGGCAACGCCCGGTCCAAACTTAACAGCTAGGATTCTTCGTTTACAAGTGGATGTGTATACATACATACATACATACATACACAAGTTTATATATAAAGACTCAAATCTATAAATAGAGAGGTAGAGATGAGTGAAAGGAATCAGCTGAGAATCCGGGAAACAGAGAGAGATACGGGAGGGTCCACGTAACTCCACTTTGATTCTCTCCTTCTCCTTCATTTCCTTTTTTTTATTTTTATCTTTTTCTTTGTGATCAATCTCGATCGATCTAAGAAGAAGATGAAGCGTGAGTATTTAGATTACACACTTGTTCCATTAGGGTTAGGTTTGATGTTGTTTTATCATCTATGGCTTCTCTACCGTATCATCAACCGTCCATCTTCCACCGTCGTTGGTCTTAACGCTTTCAATCGCCGCCTTTGGGTCCAAGCCATGATGGAGGTCTTTTTTTCTTATTTCTTTTGTTTATTATCCTATATATTTTGGTTGTTTGGTTTTATTATTTATATGCTTTATTCACATATTCATGTAGATTTTTTGTTTGTGTATATGTTTATGCATGAGTTGATGATCATTATCCCGGAAAATACTAAAAAATCTCGGGGAAAAAGATTGATTTAGCTTATTTATTGGTTATATCTTGTGGGTTTGAATAACTATTAAATTGCATATCTGTTTTTACACATGACGATAATTTAAATTGATTATGATGTGATAAATGATAAGTCTATGCATGTGTTGATATTTTCCGGGGAAATTAATATGTGAGGTTGAGAATTTAATCATCTGTGTTTGTGTAAGTATAATCATCATGCACGTACGGTACCTTACCATAGTCCATAGACAAGTGATTTTGATATATTGAAACAGTATCAAATTGTGTGTTTTTTTCCTCAATAGAACATTAATATTAAAGTTCTTTACATTAATGTTTAGGATCTGGAAATTCCCTTACTAAATGAGTCCTCAAGTGTGAAAGCTAAATAACACTGAAAATATGCTTTGCATTTTTGGAAACAAACGGATGTTAATATTCTTTTTTCTTTCTTTTATCTGTTTAGTAATAACTATATTGTTTTCATACATCCGTTTACAATTAATGCGAACAGGACTCATCCAAAAACGGCGTTCTAGCGGTTCAAACGCTAAGGAACAACATAATGGCGTCAACACTATTGGCCTCAACCGCAATAATGTTATGTTCACTAATCGCAGTACTAATGACCAGTGGTACAGGAGAGAGATCAGTCTGGTTTGTATTTGGAGACAAAAGCGACCGAGCCTTCTCGCTCAAGTTCTTCTCAATCCTAGTTTGTTTCCTAGTCGCGTTTCTCCTTAACGTCCAATCAATTCGTTATTATAGCCATGCAAGCATCCTTATCAACGTCCCTTTCAAAAAGCGCATGGATGTTACTTCAGTTGGTCATAATCATGGTAGTCTCATGATGATAAACCAAGACTATGTGGCTGCAACGGTTAACCGTGGAAGTTACTTTTGGTCGTTAGGACTAAGAGCGTTCTACTTCTCATCGCCTTTGTTCCTATGGATCTTTGGTCCTATTCCCATGTTCATCACTTGTTGTGTTCTTGTTTGTTCGTTGTACTTTCTTGATTTAACGTTTGACTCGATGACAAGTAGCATTGGAGTCACAGACATAGAGGAGCCAGAGATTAGAAGCTTAGCTCAGAATGTTTAGTAATTTTTTTAATGTTTAGGGATTCAGAGAGATCGTTTAATGGAAGTCTTGTAAGTTGTATTGATTCAGGTTCAATGGTAGTTGAACCGTGTCAAAGAGTCAATGTGTTTCTTAGTGAATAAAATTATCATCTTTTAACAGTAAATTTATAAATTTCGCAAATTCGCATATAAATTTGGAGCATACGATGTTTATTTGAATCTATTTATTCAAAAACTATAAAGAATATAGAATCATCTACAGATTAAATAAATATTTTTAAACTCAATTGGGCTTGCTGCTTGCATAAGAAAATATTTATAATTTCTAGTTATATAGCTTTTCTTCTCCTTTTATAGGAAATCAACTATGATCATCAAACATAATAATAGGCGGTCGCATTTTTCTTGTTTTTCTGGTCAGCCAAATGAACTTACATCTTCTTAAAATCATTTTATAAATAGGACAAATGTTAAAAATCCATAAGAAAACAAAAAAAACAAAATCCATAAAAGTCAAACAAACGTATTAAATATTTAATTCTAGAGATACAGTATCTGCGTATTGAAAGAAACAAATCTGAAATTTCATTTTTAATTTCTTTATGCATTAAATAGTATCAGATTTTTAAAATTTAAACTTTCCTTGATAGTTTATATGGTAATTAATCAAAAGAAAATCAACGTAAAATTGTTTTTAATTAATAAACAAAATAATATAGTCATGTGTTGACTCTTGAAAAATGGAAAAGGAAATCCAACTATCATAATTACACTGACATCTGTAATACGTTTTAAAACTTAATCTGACGTTAAAGATGGCTGAGGAAAGGTTGAATGGTTTGAACTTTGAATGCTTTAAACGCATATGTGCAAATAGGGATTTAAAAGTTTTTAAATAGAATAGTTACGGTTATAAGCGTTGTAAAAATAAAAATAAAAATTAACATAACTAACGAAACGTAGAAGATCATTATCCTAATAATATATATATATATATATCATAATATCATTATCAAAAAAAATGAAAAAAGATTATTTAGTAGTTTAGAGGAGAACCACTCAAATCCTAAATATATCTAACGTCAGAGTCGCAACAAAGCCCAAGATGCCGACAAATTGGACCCAAAATTGAGGAAAACGTTGTTCAAAGAAAATCTAAAGCGACCCTTGCCAAGTTGTCATGATTCCCAGCAAGTGTTAAAACTGATTTGAAAACAAAGCTGGATAGGGTCGTGTCGTCATCAGCTACTTCGTTATCCAACAACTCGTAATTTTGCTGACTTCAAAAAGATATATATATAGTAAACATAACTGAATTTTAAAAAACCACAAAGGCATATTTCGCCCATGTAACTTAGGTTTGAGTTATTTCAAACACATGTGTAAACTGTTTTAACATTTTAAAAAGTAAAATATTTGTTTATAGTATAAATTGTCAGTTCAAACAAAAATATATAACTACGTTTTAATAGAGTAAGCATATATTTTTTTATTAAATAAAGGCAGAATTCTTTCTTTTATTATGCGTTTGTGTTTGTTTTTAAAATTTACATATGAATGATTACAATATTATAACATGTAAACTGAAATGCACAATTTTTAACGTCCTTGAAACTATCATGGCCTAAATGATCTGTTTGACGTTTTGTGCTCGGAAATTGTGTCTACAAATGCCAAACACAACACAGAAACGCAAAATGTCAAACACAAAGCCTGACTAAAAAAAACGAGGGTTTTATCCTTTATCAAAAGAGTGATAAAATGACAGGTTTTTCTCGATTTCGACGTCGGATTTCTGCTCTTCCTTCCTCTTTTTCAGGTCCTCCCCTCCTTATATAAAAGGTCAAAGTCTCATAAGTCTCGTCAGAAGCGCTCACCTTCTCCAGACGATGGTTCTCTCGTCATTTCTGCTAGAGGCTCAATCGTTCCACCGGTGAAATTGGACTCCATCATCCCATCAGAATCCATCTCCATCTCGCCTGAAGCTCTCGCCAAGGTTAATACGCCTTCTGTTTCAACTGAAAAGCCCGTATCTGTCTCTCCCAAACCTGACAAGGTTTCGACTCCTCCTCCAAATCTAGCTCTGAGCCCCTCAGACCTAGCAAAACCCGAAGCCTCTGCGAAAGCTGTATCAACGGTTCACCCAGATTCGAGTCCCAAAGTTACCCAATCGAAGAATTCCTCTTGGGCGGGTCTTTTCAAGGGCTCGTCTCGTCCCTTGTCGAAGAAAGGTACCACCTTTAATCTTCCCTCGGGAGAAGTATGTGTAAAGATCCCCAACTCAGTCATTGAGAAGAAAAAGAAAGCTTGGGAATGCTTCATTCTTGGGCAATTCTACTCTGAACCACCAACTCAGAGATCAGTTCATGCCATTGTCAATGGTATCTGGAGTAGATATCATAGGGACATTGCAGTGACAAAAATGGAAGGTAATGCCTACCTCCTACGCATCCCGAATTCTGCAACGAGGAAGCGAATCCTCAGTTAAGGGTTGTGGCAAATAGAAAGTCAAACCATGTTTGTGGCTAAATGGGAGCCTGGTCCAATCCCACAAAAACCAGAGCTCACCTCCGCGCCTGTGTGGTTAGAACTCCGAAGCTAGCTGCTCACACGGTCATCTACCACATTTGGAAGCAACGAAACAATGCTCTGTACTACAATATTGAGATTCCTCTGATCCCTCTGTTCAAGGAAATTGATAGAGTAATGCGCAATACCATCTCGGTCCGTCGAAATCGAAAGAGCTTCCGACACTTGATGGTTCTCTAGATCCGGTAGATGATGGCAGACACTCATCTTTTTCTTGTCTTTCTGGTTTAATCTTTTTTTTTTTGGCAAGAGTACATATTTAGGTTAAAACTTCTATGTAAAACCTCACTTTTCATTCATTGATAATCACATTCCTATAAAAAAAAAAAAAAAAAAAATGTCAAACAATGTTTTAGTTTAGTACTTGCAAATAAACAAATTTGGTTCATTTGGGTTCTCATTTGTTGGGCTTAAACAATACCTATTAGTAAGATGGGCTGGCCAATTGCGTAATTAGTTTTCTATTTTTAAATAATAGCAAACCAAAAGATTTCGAGACTTCTTTTCACTAAAAAAAAAAGGAAAATTATGACTGAAATTTCCGTATTTGAGAACTTGCATTAAAAATTCTATGAAGTTTCCTTTACCTTATCGACGTGTCATCTACGTGTCAATATATAATTCGTCAAGTGACATTTCTCTTTGAGTCATCCTCACTTTAATCATGTACCCCTGTTTTCTCAAGCTAATTTAACTATTTTACTCCTCGATTTCAGGGTTAAAACAGGTATTCAGTCATTTTCCCTTTACGCGTAACGAACGTGGTTTTGTGTTTCCAGGAAACAGCGGCGCGGCGCGTGGATCACGCGCTTCCTTTTTCATCTTCTTTCGATAGCTCTTGTCTGAACAAATCCTTGTCACATCTCCTCCTTCTTCTTCACTTTACCTAATCAGATCAAAATTTAGGTTTTCGATCAAATTCCAGAATCTGTTTTTAATTTCTTTCTCGATACCTTTGAATCGCATCTCTGATTCCAACCTGAACTCGAACTTGTGATTTTTGTTTTCCTCTCGAATTCTCAATTAGCGTATGAAAGAAGACATGGATGTATTATCACTAGCTTCACTACCGGTAGGGTTCAGATTTAGTCCGACGGATGAAGAGTTAGTCCGTTACTATCTCCGTCTAAAAATCAACGGTCATGATGACGACGTTAGAGTAATCCGTGAAATCGATATCTGTAAATGGGAGCCCTGGGATTTACCAGGTATTTAAACTTTCTTCTCTTCTATAGATTATCAAATCGATCTGTGATTATCTGAATTTCATCTATGTTCTTATAAAATCAATCGGTTACAAAGCAAAGATCTTTAAAGTTATTATGCCAATTCTAAAACTGAATTTGATACAACAAGATCAATATTTGCTTATCTTGAGTAATGGAATCAGTGAATTTTAAGTACTTGTTAGATGATAATGGAGTATAGATTCAAACTTTTCGTTTTTTTTTGTTGTAGATTTTTCTGTGGTGAAGACAACAGATTCAGAGTGGCTTTTCTTCTGTCCATTGGATCGGAAGTATCCAAGTGGAAGTAGAATGAATCGAGCTACTGTGGCTGGCTATTGGAAAGCAACTGGAAAAGATCGTAAGATCAAATCAGGTAACACCAAGATTATTGGTGTTAAGAGAACTTTGGTCTTCTACACAGGTCGTGCTCCTAAAGGGACAAGAACTTGTTGGATTATACATGAGTATCGTGCAACTGAGAAGGATCTTGATGGAACTAAGTCTGGTCAGGTAAAAATCAATTTGGCTAATGAGATCATTTTTGTGTGTTTTGATTATTCGAGTTTCTGATTTTTGTTGGTTTTGGTTTGCAGAATCCATTTGTTGTATGTAAGTTGTTTAAGAAGCAAGATATTGTGAATGATGTTGTAGCAGAAGATTCAAAGTCATGTGAAGTTGAACCAGCGGTGTCATCTCCGACTGTTGTGGATGGGGTGAGATCTGAGGTTGAAATGTCTGAGGTATCTCCGGTTATCCCTAAAACCGAAGACGGTAAGCCTGCGGATGTCGTAGAATCGTCTCTTGTAGTCTCTAGCGAATGTCGTAGTGAGAACTCTGCTCCTGAGGTTACAACCAACGAGGTAAAGATGAACATAATCTAGTCTTTTTGTTACAGGAAGCGC
>CM051383.1:10184376-10209376 GCA_028015245.1 Cardamine occulta
TCTAGTTACAACTACTTTGTAATCTTACAAACTTTGTTTTTACTCAACAGCTTGATGATATCGATTGGCTCTCATATATGGAGTTGGATTCGGAGATGTTCTCACCGTTGCACTCTCAGGTGCAACCTGAGCTAGGGTCCTCTTTCAATGGTTTTCAATCTGGTTCAAGCGAACTATTCAGAAACCACAATGGGGCTCACATTCAGACTCAGTATGGTACAAACGGTGCTAACGAATATATATCTGAGTTCTTGGATTCTTTTCGTGAGATTCCTTATGAGTTTCCAGAGAAGCAAAAGTTAGTGCAACAGACGTCAGAACAGATACCATATGAGCCACAGAATCTGCTCAAAACATGCAACAAGATTAGTAATGTATCTGAAACAGGAATCAAGATTAGATCACGAAAGTCACAAGCCTCGGGTTGTTCTGAGAAGTTTGTAATGCAGGGCGATGCCTCAAGAAGGTTGCGTCTTCAGGTTAACCATAAGTCAGATACTGAATGTATCAAGAAAGAGGTGAGAAGAAGTTTGTTTTCATATTGTTCAAAATGGGGAACCCTTTTCATTCGTTACAATTTCTAACCCTTTGTTACGCGATAAAAATGTATACAGGGTAAGGACAGAGCAAAAGAAACTATAACGAAAGGATTCATCAGATCAAAGAGCAGAGCCAGCTTCATATTCAAGAAGATTGCAGCTATAGGATGTTCATCCAAAGGGCTTGTTAGAGCAGGCTTGGTAGCGGTTGTGTTTGTGATGTCGGTTTGTAGTATAATCGCATAAATCCGCGAAAATCCGATGCTTGTTCAACCATTCGTATGATGAGAATAAAGAAGTTGGGTTTTAGGGGTTGAGAGCGCGGATTTGTGTATAATATAGTAGTAATAGGGGACTTGGTTGTGCATTTGTTGTTGTTGTTGTTGTTGGTTTAAACTTAACTAAGGCCGGTGTAGAAGTGTAGTAGTTATTAACATGTTCGGTTCATGATTTACAGATGGTATATGTTTAGAATTTGTAATCCTGTTCGTTCACATGCTTCTTGAGATTTGAATGTGAATCGTTCTTGACATTTTGTGGTCTCGGTTCTCTCGGATGATTTTTTTTTTCAGAATTCGTAGCCACGAAACCACCATTACTTTGCTACGATCTTTTAGTGGTTGATTTTACCTAAATTTAGTCACTAATTTTCTATGTTTTTTTTTCTTTTTTGAAGCTAATTGGTCACTTCAATGTCCGTGGATGATCTAAGGTTTTTAGCCACGAAAAATAGTGTCACACCACTCACCAAATGACGAAAAACAAAAAATAGTGTCACCAAATAGTAGCCAATTGCTAACGTAAGACTAGGGATAATAACTTTTTTTTTGGCAAATTGGAAATATCATTAAAAGTAAAGTGTTTAGGTGTTACAAATTGTGGAAACAACATGCTTAACCAGTTAACCTAGAGATTGGTCTCATTGTCAAAAAAGTGAAAAAACACTTGGAAGCAAATAAAATCAGTACTCCATCGACATCTTAGCTTGAAAGCGTTGACATCAATTAGTAGCAATATAAGGCCTGAGAATCACGAAGTAGAGTTGAATCCGTTAATGGATTGAAGGGAGACTTGGAGAGTAATAGGGAGACGCACTAGGGATAATAATTCAATTGCCAATGGTGTTTAGACACCAACAAATTATCTATCTAATCATTCGTAACCTGTGATATATAAATTGGTATTTTCTTATAGTAATAATGAGGTTGTAATCTAATACTCTCTCCGTTTTAAAATATAAGACGTTTTGGCTTAAAACACGTATGTTAAAAAATTATTTTTATTTTTAAAAAGTATTATTTAATATATAAATTAACCAATTGTAAAAAAAACTGTAAATTACTATTAGTCACACAATATTCAATAAATTAAAAAAAATACATTTTTTTATATTTTGAAACACAACAAAACTTCTAAAACGTAATATATTTTGAAACAAAGAAAATATATTTTTCTGATGCTAGTTTATATTTAGTGTTGTAATCTTAGACTTTTGTAATATGATAGTTTATATTTAGTGGTGTTGTTTCAATATCATATATACTTCAGATTAAAACCCAAAAATATATTAAACATCGTAAATGCGTAGAATATGTGCTCGAACGAATCTTAACGCCATTGCAGTTGGACTCATGCATGTCTCCACATGCGATGCACCGAACACCAACTAACTTTATCTCAACTACTTTAGAATTTGTGTTTCATATTATTTAATCAATTTTATATTCGGATTATAATGACCAAGAAAGGCGACCCACACTTTTAAAGCGTAATAAACAATTTTTGAATAAAAAGCGTAATATACAATTGTGGGTATGAATGACTCAATGCTAGAAAAGTTTATTTATTTAAGCATAAAAACTGATTCGGTTGTAGCATAGAAGAGTTATTAGCTTTAGTCAATATGTTTTTTTTTTTGTTCGGGACATTTTGGATATCCTTTTGAATCAGATTAAAGTCATGTTGCCGGTTGGTATAAAATGAACTTCATTTTCTTCCAGAACGATCTGCATAATATTTCATAAATCACCATTTATATTTGTATATAACAACAAATTAAATACAACAACCATTAGTAAGAATATAAAAACCAATGAAAAAAACCAGAAATTCTTGCCTAGATTTTTTGGTTCGTGATAACATCTGATGAATTTTGAGATAAAAAAAAATAACCATTCAACAATAAGTTTTCCGCAGGTCCATTCGACTAAAACAAAAGTTGAAACCCAAAAATATATCTTCAAAAAGTAAATTTAGTTTAGACTCAAAATGTGAAAATGATCGGATCCCAACTATCTCAGCTATTCTGACTTGAAAGTTTATTAATAGGTATACCAAAAAGTTATGTCCAAATTCACAGTTTTGAAGAAAAAGTTTACCGAAAATTCAGCGATAATCTCAGCAAAGTTACCAAATTTTTGAGAGACTTTTTATTTTGCGCATAATATAAAAAGTAGAAATTAATGATACACAAGGTAAATACAAGTAAATCAAACTGGTTAATTATCCATTTATTGCTATTGTTAATTAATATCTACTTATAAGTATCATATTTTTGTTTCTAATTATTTGGTTTGACTACAAAAAATACTTTATTGTTAAAATGAATACAGAAGTAACAGAGAGCATATGATATACCAAATATGTATAAGGTGCATGGCGTTGGGTTCGATCCCTCTGGTCCGGATGTTTAACAATGTGTAGGTTTTCCATAACTTGCATATTTTTGGAAATGTAGTCGGATTTACTTAGATTATCATGAAAAATAAATACTTAAATATACACCTATATACTGTAAAGTATCATTCATTCAACAGTATCTTATTCTAAAACTTTCTAACCAAGAAATATGGAAATAAACGTACTTTTGCTAATTCAAACTTACTTATCTATTTGGATAAAATGTTATATTTGGATAAAAGATGCATACATAGACACGCACAAAAATATATGCCAGCATGTTGTATAAGCTGAGTCATCGTGACGACCAAAAAAATGAAGCTGAGTCAGCTCCAGATATCTGGGCACATGTAAACATGGATCTGGACCTTTTTTTTTTTTTTTTAAATTTCAAAACCTAAAAATTACAAACATTTTGATTCACTTGCAATAATTATGTATAACAAAATCGAGAATGAACATAAAAAGTTGAGATGTCCATTATACATATATAGAGGTCCCCGATTTTTTCTCATTTAAGGAGGCCATTAGAAAATAATATTGCAACTATCATTATCTTCCACATCACGTACCAATTTTATTGAAGAAAACGATGATTTATTATCTTTTTCCAAAATTATCGTTTAATTTTTGACAACAAGTTTAAACTTTAATTATTATATTTACTTACAACTCAATATCACTATGACAACAAGTCTAAAGATATATGGTTAAGGTTGTTTATCGAGGGACGACATCTTTAAAATTTCTAACCAAAAACATTTACCATATATTGAAATTTTAACTCTAAAAACTATTTAAATCGTCAACTCTATAATAAAAAAATTGCAAAAAAACAATTTTAATAGACAAAGCAAAATCGTATACTTTACTTAAATTTTAAATAATTTAGAAACAGAAATATGAATTAGAAAACCTGAATTTAGGTCTCCTTACCTAAAATATAATTATTTAGATTTATATTCAAAACTCTTTTTCAAAAGGTTTTGGGTTTAATTAAGAAGTTTGTATATCAGCTATGAAAATTGATGATATATATACATTACATATAACTACGAACTATAAAATATAGATAATTTTTTAAAAATAATTATAATATTAAAAATGTATCTGTCTATCTAATTTCACGTATTTCTTGACCATGGGTTTCTATTTTAATTAAATGTCTGGTTCGATATTCTAGAAAACTTATAAAATTTATCGACTAATTGTAATGATCACCACAATATATCCTTTTCATATTTTGTCGTCAGGCACATAGTATTTAAAATTATCTATCAATAGAGCATTCATCCTTAAGTGTTTCGAACTCAAATATACTAAATAACAGAGGTATTTCGAGATGAATTACAAAAAAAAATTAATATATATTCGAGTGACATAAATAGTCAAGTTAATTATCTCAAACTTTTTCATGCAACACTATATTTTAGAAACTGCTGTATTTCAAAAATACAAATAAATTATTATACAATTAAATTAAAACTATTTGTGATCTACATGTGTTGTCGATAACGCGCCCATAATTTATTCATAAATTCACATAATCACGTAAATTAACATTAGTCGGAACAATCGAGTTACAAACTCCTATTGGTCTACAAGAGTTGTCTTAACTGCCAAACAAGAATAAATCATTCTCCTATTTGTCCACATTTAATCTAAAGCATCCCACGTGATTTCTACTTTTCCACCATGCCAAAGGTTCTTACACAAATTTTAATCCACAAATATTTTTAATATATAGTTTTCATTTTGATTGGGCATCCCACGTTGCATCCATCCCCATAAATTGCTTTTAAAGAAATTAAAATGCTATTTTTTCCATTTTAGGAAATATGGAACAAATTTTGTAATGACTTTTCTACTGATTAGACTGTTCTTAGGATTGAGGATACAATTAACCGAAACTTGTGGGTAAAGGATTTTGATGCTTCTTCTAAAAGGAAATAAATAAAATCCGCTTTAACGAACGAAGATAAAGTATTTAATAGTTTGATACAATGAATACAACTATAGTGTGATTTGTCCTTTCTAAACCACTTTGAACCATTCGAAATTTTTTGGATTTCCGAACTAATAACTAATCTTATTATTTATGCGGTTACATTACACATTACAACTATCAGATGAAGCTTATAGAAACATATTATTATTTGTAATGTGCGTTTGCATTTATGTTAGCATGTTAGTAATAATGAGTATGTTTTAAACTTAATTTGTAATGTAACTAATAAGTTTTTTGTTTTGTTTAAGCTAATAAGTTTTTTTCTTAATAAATAAAATTTAGATGACAACTTAATGTAGAGTGGGTAGAGATGAAGACACGTCATCTAATAATCTTTTTCTCGAACTAACATTGGGTTATAACTTAGATTAGACTTTAGAACAGAAATATCTGGACGAAATTTACTATAGAAAATGAAAAGAGGAACAATTTATAAATGTAATCAAGAAAGTCGGTGAGTCTGATCAAATTATTGTCCTTTTCTATGCCGAATATTAGTATCTCATGATCCCATTCCTTTTATCAAGAATATACCTTTCTCCCATGACAAAAACATATTAGGAGAATTAAGTTTCGGTTTATTTAAATAAAGAAGAAAAGTTCAGAATCAATTGCTGTGTTATATATACATGGATCGTTCGTTTATACATGCATCTCGATGATCATATCGAACTTAAAGAATTCGGATGTTGAGAACTTGAGGTATATAAATCTATATTTTTTTCTGCAAAAACTTGTAGATATTGAAGCAATTAAAATATCAAATGTAAATATTGAACCAACTAAAATATGAAAAGATCTTTTAATAATATACTTTATAATATAAATAAAAAAATTCGCTAAATTTCAAAAGCTTTATTTGTGCGTTGATATATATATACGACATAAAAAAGAGTAAATTTTATTTCAAAAGTCTAACTGAAAAACTGACTTTACAAAAGAAAGAACATCTAGACACTAAATTTTATTGTTGAACTCATCCTAACTTACCTTCCATCCAAACCTAGCTAGAAACAAACATGGCCATCATTCAATAGTTAATACGATGCCATTACAAAATCTTTCAACTATATAAATACATATGTTTCACGGGTAAATTATCAAGGACAGCCACGTTCTATGTTTAAAAAAACTACCAACCTCGCAACATTTTGTTCCAGGCCCTCTTAAAAAGGGTAAATTGCACAAAAATAACCGAATTTTCTTTTTGTAAACTAATAAAAGACAATTCAAGGTGAGAAATAAATTTATATATATATAAGGTACGAAGGTGAAGGGGTGCGTCAATATATATTGGATGATTAGTTTCTGCCATGTGCTGTGGAATCAACCTCTTATGCTTTATGTTCTGTTAGCTCCCACCTTATACTATAACTTTAATTATTCATCAATAATTCCATTCTTCCTTCATATTTTTCATATATATTAGCGTTTCATACTGCTCTCCCTACTCTTCCTCCATATATAACATAGCTCTCTTCTTCGTTTCGTTTATAGTTGTCGTGTAACCAACTACATAGATTCATAGACTAAACAAATGGGCGAAGAAGTAAAACCAGTAAGATTCAAAGTTCCTTCAATATTTTACTTTGTAACAAAATAAAATATATATTCATCATTAATTGGTTTTCACGATTAGGAGGCAAAGGAGGCAGTCTCTCCAACAGAGGCCGCCACTGCGGAGGAGGAGAAGAAGAAAGATGTCGTGGAGGAGAATAATGTGGCGGCTGAAGAGGAGAAACCAGCGGTGGAGGAGCCGCCACCACCGCCTCCGCCCTTCATACTCTACGTTGACTTGCATTGTGTAGGATGCGCTAAGAAGATTGAAAAATCTATTTTAAAAATTAGAGGTAAACAAATATATAAATAGAGAGAGGAACTAGATTCGGCTAAAAATGATTGTTCGTTAGAATTATTAAAAAATGAAAATATATTTTAAATAATAAAAATTAAGAGCTTCATTCACAAAATCCCAACTACCTAAATATTATTGTCTAAAGAGATCTATAAGTGAAATAAACAATTACTTAATTTTTATAGTGTATGAAAAAAATGTGTAGGTGTAGAAGAAGTGGTGATGGATATGAATGAGAACCAAGTGACGATAAAGGGAGTGTTGGATCCGCAAGCAGTGTGCAACAAAATCAAGAAGAAGACTAAAAGAATGGCCAAAGTCCTCTCGCCAATTCCGGCGGCCGAAGGAGAGCCTCTACCGTCGATCATAACCTCACAGGTCTCCGGTGGCCTCACCACCGTCGAGCTCAACGTCAACATGCACTGCCAAGCTTGTGCTGATCAGCTCAAGAAAAAGATTCTCAAAATGAGAGGTACATATTCATTTTTGGATACAGTCGAAACAAAAATATTCATTAAAATAATAAAATAATACTCCTTTTAAATGTAAAATTTATAATACTTTTAAGAATGCATATTATTCTTTTGTTGTCGATAGACCATAAAAAAGAAATACATAGCATTATTTGGACTGACTAATATTGTTGGTAAGGGGTCCAAACAACTGTGACGGAGCACACCACCGGAAAAGTAATAGTGACCGGAACAATGGATGCCGAGAAGCTTGTGGATTACGTCTACCGTCGGACTAAAAAGCAGGCCCGAATCGTACCCCAACCTGACCCGGAACCTGAAACCCCTGCCGTAGAGGAAGAGAAGAAGGAGGAGAGCGGTGAAGGCGATGAGAAACTGCCGGCAACCGAAGAGAAGAAGGAGGGACAGGGAGAGGAAGGTGGCGGAGAAGAGATGGCAGCTACGGAGGAGAGAAGAGAAGATGAGATGGTGGCGGCGGCAGAAGAGGAAGGGATGAAGAGGATGATGTACTATTATCAACCTTTATACGTCATCGAAAGGGTTCCTCCGCCGCAGCTTTTTAGCGACGAGAATCCAAACGCTTGTTGCATTTCTTAATTTGATTACGTATTGTTTTGGAAAAATATATAATTAGGGGAATTATTTACGTAAGAACAAAAAAATACTCAAAATAGGTAACAATGCGAAGAAAAGAAACCGTGTAAACTAGTAAAGATAAATCTGTGTTTGGTATCTTTATTTATCGATGGATACGTTACGCTTTGGTATATATATACGTACGTAATCGCAAATGTAACAACGATCGATACGGAATCTAATCGAATTCATGGAGGAATATGAATGTGATACGATTTATTTTGTATATTCTTGAGGGAATTTTCATAATGAAAATAGGATTTAAAGAGACAAGAGATTCTAGTGGGAATGGGAGATCTACGTGGATTTGCACATGGTGTGCTTTCTTTTTTCGTTTGCTACGTCAATCTCCATTTTTAGGACGTGGCAGCTTTTTTCCAGCCTACCTTGTCTATTTCTTCTCAACCTCTCAAATTTTTTGAAAGTCTTTTTTTTGTTGTTGTTTCTATTAAGAAAAAGATAAATAAAATAATTGTGATAATGTGCTAAAAAGGTTGACGACTCTTGTTACTAGTTGTAATAATAAGTTGAAACAAACTCGATGATGATAGATCGTTTTTGGACTATCTTTGTATCTTGTTCTTCTTGCTTTATAACGAGTAAGTTTAAATCTCGTACTCGTAATTTTCGGGTTCTTTATGTTTAATTGCTCAATTCGACATATTAATCTTAAGTGTTCGTGAGTGTATTTATATATACAGTATTTTCGTTCTTTAACTGGAATTCAGGATTAAACCTCACAAAATACAAAAGTTATGGTATTGTTTCAATATATAAAAAATGTTGAAAGTTTTATCCATATAATCTCGAATTTGGGGGTTTCTACGCGTTATATCATAGATGAAAAAAAATTAAAAACAAATCTATAAAAATGGATTAGTTCTAATTAGCATACACATATATTTAGAACAAATTATTATGAATTGATTCTTGCTTTGGGAAACGGTTTAGGTACACTAGATTTGGCTTGTTAAGCAGAAGTAAGCGTATCGAGTGAGGTGATACTTCGATGAGCTGGGCCGTGGATCACAAGCCCACGAGAGAGTTAAAGCTTGTCCTTGCAACTCATGCAAAATGATCAGTATATAATATTGGGTATATTTGCAAAGTAGGCAATTTTTGGAAAATAATAGAAGAAATATTTGCAAAATGATCACTATTTACAATTAATAAAATATATATTACTGTTATTTTCTAATAGGTCTTCTCTAATAGGCTTGTCTAATAGGTGGATTTTGGAAAAGAGAGTGAAAGAAATGAAAGAAAGAAAAAAAGAAAAAAAAAACAAAAAACCTGTAAGAGGAAAGAGAAAGAAAAAAATGTGAGTTGTGTTTTATTTTATATTTAATTTTTTTTCTTTCCTCTTTCCTTCTTAATTTGTTAATTTGATTGTATTACAAAATATTCAATAACAGTTTAATATCTATATTTTTTTAATAAATCTAAAGAATTCAATTTTGTTATATTTTAAGAATTTAATACATATAATTTTATTGTACACCAATTTTTCTTATACACTAATTATTTTTATACACTAATTTTCTCGTACACTGATTTGTATTGTACACCGATTTTTCGTATATACTGGACAAATCGATGTACAAGATGAATTGGTGATTTGGTGTACAAGATAAATAAGTGTACAAGATAAGAGCACATCCATTGATTATAAATAAAGTATCTTCCTTAATTATTTAATATTAGATTAAAGATACTCATCAAAAAAGAGAAACAAAAATGTCTTTAGTAAGACACTTAAATCTTTATTGAAGACACTCTTAAATTATGTGTCATATTTTGATTGATCTTAATTTTTTTCAGTTTAATATTTAATAAATAAAATTAATTAAAAACACTCTTAATGGATTGTGTGATGAGAATGGTCTAAGGCAGTGTACAAGCAATATACAAATCATAAATCATAAAGATGAGAATTTTTGGCAATCTGATATGAGATGTACAACAAATTTTTGGATATAAAGTGTACAATATATTGGAAGATATAGTTACATAAATATTTTGGGTGTATATAAATAGTATACTAGAAACATTGTACAAAGTCACTATACATAAATAGTATACATTAAATTTTTTGATTATATATTAATACAAAATAGATTTTGTTGGATTCACAAAAAGACTTTAAACATTAAAATTTTGTTTGAAATTTTATTTCATGTTTTATTTGTGAAATAATTAAAATAATCATAAATTAAAATAAAAGAAGAAAGATAATAAGAGAAAGAAAAAGAAGAAAAAAAGAAAAAAAAAAGAAAAGAGAAAGAGAGAGAGAGAGATATTCGTGACTAAGAGAGAGAGAGAGAGATATTCGTGACTAAGAGAGAGAGAGAGATATTCGTGACTAAGAGAGAGACAGAAATAGGCAAGAGAAAGAAGAGAGAGATAGACAATATTAATTTTACCAATTGTAAATAGTGTCCTTACCACTCAGCCAATTACTTTAAAAAAAGTGACTACTCATCCAAGAAACCTTATAATACATACACATTATTACTGAAGAGATTTATAAACAATGAAAGTTCAAGCTTTTTAAAAATAGATAGAAATATAGAAAATAAGATTGAAATGAAATAATTTATTAAAGTTTTATTTTGTGCAAGTAAAAGTAAGGAAGATGATGTTTATATTGTCACAAAAAACACAATGACTTTGGATTTGATTACATAAAAAGGGAAAGATGAGAGTTGCTCAAAATGATAATTCTCTAAATTAAATTAAATATTTAGATAAAATGCATATTTATGTGAAACCTTAAACATGTGGACTAATTTTACGCTTGTCAATATTGTTGTGTTTGGTTGTGACTTGTGAATCTCTCTAATAATTACAACGTGGAATAAAATAAATAGTAAAAGATGAAAAAACTAGTATTTATAAGGAAAAAATTCATAAAAGATCTGTTGTGAAAGTTAGCCAATCCCTTGGTTAAATGGGCAAATAGTATTCCATACAAATTGTCTCCAAAGAGGCACAACTGATTGGAGATTCGTGAGGTAGTATTGCATTACTCAATTTATATTGCAAGTTCCACAAGGAGGATAGATTCATCTTTTGTGTTCCTATCATGGACAAATGATGAATTTGATTAATTCCTTTTTTATAACACCCGTCCAAAACTGCTAGTTGAATTAAATCACTTCCTGTAGAACACAAACAAAAGTATTAAATCCCTTCCATGGCATGTTATATCTTGCATAGAAGCTCAAATTTGCCATTGATACATCGGCGGTTGGGTTTGGTTTTCCTCAATGCAGGTTTTCGTCTTTCGAATTTGCGGATATTCAAGTGTTGCAAGATAAGTATATATATGGCAAACAAAAAAAATAAGTTAGACAAGTGGAGAAATTATATATATATATATATACATATTTATTACGACAATAAAATTTGCTACTTACCTGCTTCTCCCATGAATTTAAGAGGTAGTTTTTTCAGTTGGGCTGAAAAAGAGAGAAATGGGAGATGTATATTATGCTTGTGATTAATTTTAGGAACATATTAAATGTGTTACAGCTGTCTCTGATAATTCCCAAACCTTCCATGTATTATTGTTATTAACAATTGAACATAACTTCTAAAACATATATAAACATTATTTTTGTGCTTATAAACCGCTTAGTTAATAGTTCTATTCTATTAACTAACCTACCTAATACACTATTTGGCCCCAAAAAAAAAACTAATAAGCGGTATATATTTATATTATATCAACAAATACCATAGATTTAAGCTGTACATAATCTATATAATTGGCCAAATTTCTATTTATAATTACTTGAGAGAACTAAAAATATTAGAGATTATTCACTTGATCGCTAAATTCTATATTTTTCAAAAGCGATTGTTACACTTTTTATGTAAGTTGGTTTATTTATTGTACGAGTTTCAAAAAAAAAGTGTTCTATAGATTTTAATCAAATATTATATATATTTTAAACTATACTATTTTATATGATTTTATTACTACATAATTTTTTGGCAATTTTGACCAAAATTTTGGCCTCTAACAAGTCCAAAATTTTATAAGGCTATAATTTGAAGCTGCCGGATGCTTGCGTTAAGAGAGTAAGATGATTTTCCATAAAGCCAAACGCTCTTATCTATCTAGCATCCTACCAACACAACCATTATTAAAAGAAAAAATAAGTATATATAACAATACCAAATATATCCAAGAAAAAACAATTTGAGCACAAAATATTACGTTCGTCGGTCTCCCAACTACTAGGAATCCCATCATTGAAATAATAATGATAATAATGATAATAATAATATAAAGCCAACAATAAAATTTTCAAAATAATCTCTTGATATCAATTCTTAACGAGCCTTTTAGATAATCTTCACGAACATAAATCATATTTTCTCAAGTATAGTTTTTGCATTTTGTACTCGGTTTCTATCAGCTCCGTTTTTTTTTTTTGACCGGTCATTGTATTTGAGTGAATTATCTATATAGCTAATTTATATAGATGATGCTTCTGCCAATAGGCTTCTTCGCCAACAATTAGAGCCAAACACTGAGTCTTTATATTTTGCCAAATTTGACAAAAACTCGTGACGTCTTAATTGACGGCAACGACTCGAATTTCATACTTGACTCTTTTCCACTCCGTCATTATATTATTGTAATTTATTTTAGTCAAGAGTTTGAACATGAAAGGTACACAAGTTTTACTTTTACCAAAAAAATTAAAAAATAATTAAACAAAGAACATGTTATTTTCCCTTTAAACAAATAGCATTATGAGCATTAAGTTATATAATACTTGTATATCATGCAGGATGTCTTTGATTTTCCTAGGGTCTACAATCACACAAGTCGTTGGACTAATTAATTTTGAATAGATCATTCAATTAATTGCTTACCTGTGAAAAAAGTCATTCGATATCAAGAAATTTGCACATTCAGCCGTCGTAGTGACGTTATTGTGTCAATAGAGTTGAAACCAGAGAGTGAGAAGATACTTTAAAACAGGTTGGTAGATATTAGAAAGGTCTAGGAACTTTGCTTTCATAGTCCGATTTACGTTTTCTACGTTCGAGTTTGGTGAGCGTTAAACCGAGTTGTGAAGGAGAGCTAGAGTTTCGTTTCTTTCCAGATAAAATAGATTAGAGATTGAATAAGGACGATAGTTATAAGCTTTACATCCTTATTTTAAGATGCAAACACTGATTGTACACGGAAAGAGTGACTTGAGATCATGAGAAAAATAAATCACACAGGTCTTTGCTTGAAACTGCATTGAAAGAGAACGTGGTCCCTCGAACAGCTTTTAAACGACTCTTTTCAACTATTTTTACTAGCTCAAACCCACTTGGTAATAATTCTTCTTAACACAGTTTTCTTATTCTAAAATATAATTTCTTATTTTACCTTTTTTATTTATTCTAGTATCAAATTGAAATATAAACTACACATTCCTTAGTCTTTGCTCCTGTGTTTTTGATCATCGTGATGTAACAGCGCCATTTATCCACAATATTGATTACATTGCTCAAATAAACGTGTCGCATTCAGACACTAGTGTGGAGTTATAATGTTCTTTGCGTCTTGCCCATTCCCAGCTCTAATAAAACCAGCTTTCGTACTTCGAGCAATCTAGCCCATGCTACCATATTTGTCACCTATTTAATGAACAATATCATAGTTTTAATAAAATCATATTTTTTCTAAAAAAAACTAGCACTTATGTTAGTTTTACAATTGCAATTAAAATTTTAGTATATAGAAAATTTTATTAAAATCTTGATTGAAATTTTACTTTTTTAATGCAGCTATTTGTAAAGTCTGCTGACCAGAAAGAAAACAAAATGCTTTTCTTTTCTTTTTTTGATGAATAAAATTTTTTTCTTTGTATTATGACTTACGAGTTTTAGAAACCCACCAACGTTACGTTTTAGCTAAGCTACTAGTTATCTGATAATCACAATCATCTACGTACGTTCTAACTTTTTATGGTTTCCCCTATTATATAACCCATACAACAAAAAACTTTATTGAAAATGAAAAAAAAAAAACTTTGTATGATGATATTTTTCTAGCGAAAAGATTCCAAACTCCCAAAAGAGTGCAAAAAAAAAAAGTGGAAAGAAAATAAATTCAATAAAGTCGGTAGATCTGACGGCTACAAAATTTATGAACAGAACCTACCAGAATTTATGGCCACTAGCTTCAAAGCCAAGACTCCTCTATAAATATGGCCCCGTCTACTAAAAGGTAACCACATTGTCCTGTCTTGTAAGCAAATTACAATATTAAAAAGGTTTAGTTTAGAGAATTCTTTTAAGCAAATTATTATCAGAGCAATCTTGAAATCATCATGATAACAGTAGCCATCGCAGCCGAGTTGCTTGAAGAATACACGGCGGCGCTTACTCGTATCACCGCTACACTTCTCCCTCCACCACCGACAAGTCGCCGCCGTAGCGTCCGACCTCCTACTAGCGGCCGAGCTGATTCTCCGTTGCCTCGTAACGACAACGCATCATCATCACGTGCTCCAAATTATGCAGCTTTTCTCTTAAATTTCTGATTTTTTTTTTTATTTTTTTTGAGTATAGAGGAAGAGATTTTCGAATTTTCTTCGTCTTGACTGTAATTTCGAATAATGCATGTATTGGAACTTTCTATTTATTTTTCGAGCTGATTTTGTAATTCCTACTGTAATCATTTTGAAAATTCGAATAGGAAAGCTTATAAATTTATTTATAACGTAAAAATAGTACAATTATCAGAGAGTTCAAAGATTCATATATATCATTGATGATAGATAACGAAAGAACATTGTGGATAAGTTTGAAGATATCTTCAAAAGGCGTATATAATTAAACATGATAAATTTCATATGACTTACCAGGAAAAAATAATATTTTCAAACAAAAAATAATTAAAAAAAATTCAATTTTTTTTTTTATTTTTGTTTAGTTTTCAGTAATTTTGTATACTAAAAGATACTCCCTCCGTTTAGAAATAAATGACGATTTAGAGTTAATTTTTTTTTAAGATTAAGTGACATTTTAGATTTTCAAAACTAATGTTAGCTAATAGTTACAGTTTTGTCTCTTATATATTAATATATTGACTAATGAAAAAATTGATAAACTATATTAATTAGAAGTAAAATATAAAATTTAATAATTTTTTAATATATGTGAAATTATCCATACTTATTTATAAACGGAAAAAGTAACTGATATTGAGCATCATACTAAAAAAGTAACTTCAAATTAAAAAGTGTGTACGATGTTCGATGAAAGTCGTCACGCAAACTCATCATCATGATATTGAGAGATTAACTAATTACGACCAAATTAAAAACAAACTACTACTTAATTAAGTATCTTGGATCTTGTTGATTATAAAAAGGACGTTAAAGATAACATATTTCCTTTTTTGTTTTTTTATACGAAATGGGATATTATTGTGAATTTTTATTATATCGATTTTTATTAAATAATTATGGGGTTTTGTATTTTGTGGAAAAGGCGACTGACATGATGGGGAAGGGGACCTAATCACATGACTCTTCATTTAAAAACAAATGATTCAGACGTAGAAACAAGAGATCAAGATTTGTGTGACGAACTGAAAAAGAAACACTTTCTTTTATGCGACGAACCTAAAAAAAAAAAGTAATTTTGCAATTATTTCATTATCTGTATAATATATAAATGCAATATGAGTCCACCGATCATGATCCACCCGTGACTATGAGCAGGGCCTGCCCTAAGCTAAAACTGGTAAAATACCAACTTTAAGCATCAAAGTTATTATATATATATATATATATATATTTTCTATGCATTAATGAACATAAATGATCATGCACTGTGGTGGAAGCATTGATAGATATATATTTAGAGCATCTCTAATGTATATCACCATTTTGGTGTTAAAATTATACCGTTTTAGTATAATTTTAGCACTAAAATTATTTTCATCTTCAACCATAACATCAAATATTACATTAAAAAATATTTTTTATTATTATATTATTAAAAATAATATTTTCTATCATCATACTATTAAAATAAAAGTTATATATCTAATAGTTTTGATAAAAATGACTATTCATAGTTTTGATAAAAACTGACTGTTTAATAGTTTTGGAAAAATGATAATTTTTTTTTGTAATTTTATGTTCTTAATTTTTGAATTGAACTTTATTATGTGATTTTAACTCAGTTTACATATTAATTTTGATATTTTTACATATTAATATTCATTTATCAAATTAAAACACACACAAAATAGTAATGATATATTTTTTTAGCCAAAAAACTTTATTACATTCTTAAATAATAATACAAAGTATACTTAATTTAATCAATATAGTTAAAACACATAATTTTAATCAATAATAGCATCAAAGTAAAAAAATATAAAAAAGTTCCCGTGGTAAATAGTGAATTGTGAAATAGTGAAATCACGCTATAATGCCGTAGAGTTTGCAGTTCCATTGGAGTGATAAAACAGTTTTTTTTAACACTACTATAATAATGTTATACTGTTTGGTTGGAGGTGGCCTTAGTTTGCATCCTTTCATCGTCTTTGAATGGAACGATGGAACAAAGACAGTTCACTCGCAGAGAGAATCTATCCGCACACGTTTCTTCATTCAATATGTTTAGTAATTGTGATGCATTCGACTAACTAAAGTAATAAGAAAACAAACACGATTCTTAATTGCGAAGAAAATATATTAAGATTTTGAATGGTGTAAGTAGATTATGGGTTTAGTGTAAATCCAGCAGATCAAATAATCGAACATAACAAGAATAAATCAAGCGTATTAAGCAGTATAAGTGAATATGAAATATATTAGACCGTCCAGAAAATATGTTTAAATGGTGTAAAAACAGATCAAGTGATACATATCAATTAATTTATGTAGTAAATAATAAGGAAAAAAGCTAAATAATCATAATATATTTTAGACATATTAGTTTTTTGCGACAGAGTGCTCTGAATTGGTGTAGATGGTGTCTACACCAACGAAATGTCTTATCTTTTCAACACATCTGGATGAATTCGTAAAAAACAAAAAATTATTATTTATTTTTCTTTATTTTGAATTCCTTGCAGTGAATTTTAAGGTGGATTCTTTAGCACGTTGTGCTAAATTATATCCATATGATACTCTTTATCCTAATGAATTCACTTTCGTTACTGTGAAAAAAATAATCAGCAAAAGAATCAATGGTCAGACACTATCTGATAAACTTGTTATATAACCAAATGAAGCTAAACAAAACACCTGATGTTTCCATCAACTGCAACTGACGACTGTGGACGTTTACCACTTATATAGAAACAGTTTTACTAAGATACGTTAACCAAAAATCCTTAACTCATAAGTCAAACCAATCATTGTACAGAAGTAAAGAGTATTAAAATCATGACA
Organism: Cardamine occulta; assembly: GCA_028015245.1. NCBI lineage: Eukaryota > Viridiplantae > Streptophyta > Magnoliopsida > Brassicales > Brassicaceae > Cardamine > Cardamine occulta. Next base: position 10,201,995 of record CM051383.1, read on the forward strand.
ATTGGGACAATGACAATAAATTAAATATACAAGAATGAGTTTTGAAAATTTTGGGTGAAAGTTCTTCACATGTGATTCTTCACCATCAAAATTGAGCTTCACCTTGGTTTTCTCCGCATGGCAAAGATTATTAGAGGATTGGCCGCTTTCAACTGTGGAAATGGCTTGAAGCATTTTCAAGACCTCCATAACGATAGTTTCAATGAAATCACTCTCCAATGCGCTGCTACACATGTTAGAAAAAGGTCGAGATGAGTTCGTTTGAAGTTCACACACAAGCGTACAAGAATACATAAAAAAGTTGCAAAATTTAAAAGAAGACTTCGACAAAAATTGCCCTCAGATTTATTCATATGCTAAGTTGATTTAAAAAACAGAATTTTAAATATATATATATATATGTCTTGGAAAATTAAAAATATATATATATATATAGTAAGTTTTTTAATCGAATGCTCACCACATATTCGACGACAAAAAAAAAAAAAAAACTCACATTCATCTCTCGCTCTCTGCTGGATTATAATTTATCGACAAGAAACCTCCACTCATTATTTCAAAACAGTCTCCATTCACCACAATCTATGTAAGTCTGCAGCATATTCATCTGTGAAAATTAAGAATTAAGTTAGATATGATATATAAAAGTTGAATCGTAAACAAAAGTTGAATCCTAAACGATTAGTCAATTTTATCTGTAGAAATTAAGAATTAATTTAGATACCCAAACATAGTTCATTTACCTTCTTTTTTTTCGTTTTGACTTTACTCCTTCATTCTTCTCTTTTTGTTTGGTCTAAAATAAGGGTTTTTCGATAACAATAAATCCCTAAATCATAACTTATTTATTCTGGATTAGGTAGAAGATGTATTCTACATTAGGTAAGGTAACTAATAAATTCTAGATTTAGTAGAAGATATATCATAGATTAGGTAAAGTAGAAGACGTATTCTAGATAATATATTCTAGCTTACATAAGCTAGAATACGTATTCTAGACTACGTAAGGTAGAATACGTATTCTAGACTACGTAAGGTATAATACATATTCCTCACTCTTCTTTTTCCTCTTCCTCATATGTAAGGTAAAACATTATTCCCTGTAAGAATACACTTCATCTTCATCATCCTCTTCTTCTTTGATACTTGCTATAGATGAAAATGGCGAACATGAATTCTTACTCATTTTATACAACACAATTTCAAACCTCAGTTTCTTCCACCACTACTTGGCAACTTCTCATAGTTTAAAGCTATCTTAGCTGTTGGAGATTTAACAAATAAAGTTACATTTTCCTCAGGATCCACTTGTCCTAATCAAGGTATAAACAAGCGCCAATATATATACTAAGAAGAGTGGTATGAAACTGTGTAAAGAACATGTGATTTTGAATAAAGAACGAATGGTTAACTCTCTTGAATAAGGCGTGATTTGTCTATCCTGTGAGAATTTACCTGAAACATGAAGCTGGAATTGTGTTTTTTGCTTGGATTTCATATTCTATTGATTTGGTATTTGATGATAGAAGTTTAGATTTGTCAAGAGTGGTTTAGAGATATGTCACAACTACAAATATCGTGTTAAAACTACAAATATGATGCTACATAGAAAACAAAAAAAAAAGATATGTCAGCGTTGGCGGAGTTGTTGTTGGTTATAGGGGCTTTTGACCAACCATCATCGTTTTGCCTTCTCTGAGCATGATCCGAAGAGAACAAAAAAAGAGTTAAGCAATATAGAGAATATTGAGAGAGAATTTTTAGTGGTTGATGAGATAGATAAAAAAAAGAGACTAAAGAGGTGGTGCATAATTGTAGTATAAATAGATTGTAGTATAATCCTGTTTAATACAGATGATTATTCTTTAAATCTAAATACCTAAGATTGAGGGAAATTGGTTAAAGATCTATAACTCTTATCGTTTATAAAAAAAACCAAAAAAAAAAAATCCAAAACAAAGGAAGAGATTAGGTGAATCTAGAGTCATTTTTCATAGTGTTGTGACAAGTAATAATATTCATAGAAACATAGTATTTACTCAATTATTTTATATTTATTTTGAGGTCATTTGATGCATATTACTAAATAATAAACATTATTGTTTGAGTATATGAAATAAAGTTTTCACAATAAATTCATATTTTTCTAATGTACCAATTTTTTTTAAAAAAAATTGAAGATCTCAAAATTTGTAATCCTATAAAATTTAACAGTACAGTTCTTATATCATTTAAAGAACAAAATAGCAAAACTCTATATTATATAGACTATATATATGATGTCATCCCATCGTCATAGCAATGACGTCATGAATGATTGCTGTCGACGGCATGAGGTATCTCGTAGTCATTTATAAACAATACTAAAAAATAATTCTCATTTTTGATAGTTAAAAATAGTTATTTTGACAATGAGGGTTTGATTACCTACCTTTATTGACCTCGTCAATTTTTTCACAAATTAAAAATAAAATTAGCAACTTAACAAGTGACGTTTAACAAACATCAATATTCTACTATTAATTTTTAAGTATATAATACCCTAATTATTCGGGAACGATTCTCCATTTTGTATCTGTTGGGAATGATTTTCTTGAAACCAAAAACAAAAATTGAAGAACTAAAAGTGGATACAAGTCACGACAACAAAAAAGTGAATACAAATAAAAAATAAATTTAAAAAGTGAAATTCGAAGATGTTAGAACTTTATTATTTTGGATGGTTTCAATTTTACTGTATAAACACTATTAGGAAAAACATAATAGATTATTTATAAATACTATTTATAAATGTTTTAGAAATGATTTATAAGTAATACAAATTAATTTTTATGTTTTATATTTTATAAAAATAATACAAAAAGTATAAAACGAAAATATTAGTGCTGGCCTTTGGGTATAATTTTACCAATGTTTTGAAAATCAGATCAGACACCAACTCGACATCATTATTGGATAAGTGGTCGGACCGGTTCAACCGGTCGAATTAGATTTTTGAATATTTATATTCTAATATTAAATTTAAAGAAACATGAAATATAATTAGAAACTTTTGTTATTGTATTTTCAACAAAATAAAGAACAATAGAACAATATATTGATTATTTAAACTTATAAAAATAAATAATAATAAATTAAATATGAGTTTTCTTTAAATTTTAACTTAAAACAATAATTCTCAAAAGAAAAGAAAAAACAAAAAAAATGTAAATATCAAAATTATAAATCAATTTAAAAGAAAATAAAACTATAATGTATTAGAATTAGAAAATAAAATTTATAATTGAAAAGTAATAAAAATGACTTTTAAATTATGGTTTAAATTTTAACTCAAAATTCTTAATAGATTAAAATTTTGTTTTATTTATTGTGAACATGATTTTGAATTTGAACCAGATCACCCATTTTAGAGGTTTTTAACCTATCTTAATTGATTAAAAATGATTTTTTTTACTGTTTTACTCAAATTCAAATTTATTTCAAACTGGATCTGGTTAGGTAGCCAATACTCTGTTGAATCGGTCCAACCAGCCAATCCGATCTGGATTTCAAAACACTGAATTTGATCTTTTGAAATATCTAGACCCAAATCAGAACTCATTCGCATAAGAACCATTGTTTTATTCTATCCAAAAGAATTGGCACGATTGTGGAAGTAAAAAATAATAGTTATCACTTGTGAATCAACTTACACTGTATTCTAATGAGTCGTGTACGGTGTACCGTGTCAAACACGTCATATTATATATTTTTATCATTTTATTTTATATGTTAATATTTTCTTTTACGTATTTAATCATATTTCTCATATGAAATTTGACTTATCAAGCATCTAATTTTAAATATTTAATTCGGTTTAATTCGATTATTCAATTGAACAAATTTAATCTTTTAAAACTTTTTACAGCTAAATGGCACGTCTTTATGACATTAAATGCAATATTTTGCAAATAAATTGGTGACGTACAGAATGACATGTACTTTTCTGATCACAAAAAATTGTATAATGATTCACATTTAGATAAAAAGAAAGAAAGACCGAATTTGCGTATTAACCTAAAAAGTACAAGTAACAATCTATTATGCAAATATATATGTATTTAATAGCTTATTTGATGATAATTGTCTAAACATTTTATTTATTTATTTACTTATGCGGAAAATTAAATATTAAATTTTTTTTTACAAGTATTTGATGATAATTATGCAACCTATTATGCAAATATGTATGCATTTAATAGCTTATTTGATGATAATTGTCAAAAAAATTATTTATCTATTTTACCTATGCAGAAAATTAAATATTAAAATTTTTTTACAATTAACATTCAACAATTTATCACATTTTGAATATATTTTAACATGCAACAAAACTTTATATTTTATATGATAGATGGTTAAATAAATATTTCGATGATCATACTAATAAAATAAAACTACAAAATAATATATATATATATAAGAAAATATTTATCTAACAAATAATAATTAATATTTAAATTTATAATTTATCTAAAAGTATTTAATTATATTTTTAAGAAAGTAGCTAAAATATATGATATTGAAAAATTATTTAAGAAACTATTAATTTCTTAAGTATATCATATATTGGTAATTTAATATTATACTCTGCCATTTCACCAAATCTGTTCAATTGAAGTATTTTTCATTTTGAAATGTTTCATTATGAGAATTTTCATTAATTCTGGATCATATTTTATGTTATGTTATTATACAATTATACAGTTTTACCAGTAAGTTCCATCAAAATATATTGTGTTTACATATTCAGAAAACAATTTATATATATGGTATAAAAATCTAGTTAGAAGATCTAAGACTGTTTTCTGTTTTTGGTTTTTGACGTCAAACTCCATTCATACAAAAATTATGCGTAAAAAGAGAGGTTATGCTAGGTAGTCACAATGGCACAATAAATTTTACAAACGAAAAAAAATATATCGCACAGTTATGTTAAATCGATTCTATGCTAATTACACAATTTGAATTGTAAATTTTACTTTTCTGCAACTCATAAAAAAAAAAAGAATACTTTTTAACCAAAAAAAAACTTTAAACAAAGGGTTGATGATAATTTAACAAACACTATCATTTCCATGAGTACGTAACGATGAAGACAACTCACACAAACAACTTGATTTTTTTCTTTCTTAGATGTCTAACGGATAAATTTTTTTATGTTAAATAAAAATATTCACTAAACTCTAAACCAAAAAATTACAATATATCAAGAATAAAATGTAAATTTAAAAGTTAATAAATAACTCATGCGCATATGATTAATTCAGAATATTTCTTTTTACATTATATGGATCAACAAAACCCAATCTATAGTCCAATCTTTAAAATCTAACTGGATAAAACACATCATATGTGATTGCGGATGCAAAAGTTTATGAAAATAGACGATTGTAGTTTCAAGCGTACGTTATTAAACAATACTTATAACTAGTCTACCATGCAATTAAAAACATATGCATTTTTGGAAATTTTTTGACTAATTGATAGGGATTGTGGTATCGGTTTAACGGAAAATATACAAAATATAGTATATATGTAATATAAATTTCTATGATAAATCCAAAAATATATTATACTAACAAATATTGAATAATATAATTTTAAATAAACCCTAGAATAACTAAAAAATATTAATCTTAAAAGGTTTGGAACATTTTTTCGTACTTTACTTTAAAATAAATATAAAATCATTTACTCTCACCATAACTGGTTTTTTCGAGATGTTTTTTGTTTTTATTTGGTTACTGAAAAGTTTCTGAGCTGATTCAATCCTTACATCTCCTCGGTATAGAATAACAAGTTAAATGAGTTAATTCTTGATTGCAAATATGCAAACTCGTGATTTCTAAAACCTTTTCATTTTTGTGGTCAGTGTAGTACACTAGTTTGATTACCGATGTCGTCTGATCAAAACGATATACTAATAACGATGAATGAGTTCAATGATATATTTAGTCTCAATCTGGATGGCTAACATTTATGAAGTATATGTGAACTATTGACTATTATAGGATCATGATTAAGTACAAACTATTCGATGTATATTTAAAACAAAATGTGTGGGACCTTGATACTAACAAGTATATATACTAACAAATAGACTTGTGGAAATATTGTGAATTATATAGAAGTAACGTGGGTTCGGGGTTGAAGAAAGTAGTAGGACATGTCAATGTCTTAAAGATTGTACTGCCTTTTATTTTTGGCTTAAATTTGGACCAGTCATTGTTTCTTATCTTTTTATTTTTTTTACTTTTTTGCTTATCGATTCACACATGACAAAATCCCACGTGGGAAGTTTTGATACTATCTCTAACTAGATAGAGTTCATGTTTTTGTATAAAACACTCAATACAACTTATTTGTTAATTCAGAACCACTCAAAATTTGATTTCGGATACAAGGCTACGTGACTTTTCAAATTGTGACGATTCGTCCGTACTCATTTAATCTTAGAGCATATCCAACCCCACTTTATTTTCTTTAATAAACTTTATTATAAAATAAAATTTTCTCCGATCCCATTCTATATCTCGTTATAAAATAAAATAATAAAAATATTACTCTATATTTAGAATAATACTATTCATTACTATATTATATAATATAATAAATATTTTATATTTATAAAACAGTCCTTAATTTTTATTTTATACAGAAACGATTTTTTTTGTTATGTAGTTAACTAAACTAATAGATAATTTATTTTATCTTAGTTAAAAAAATATTAGTAAAAAATATTAGCCCGATTTCACACTTTGTAATGCATTAGTTGATCTTTTTTAGGAAAAACACTAAAGATTCTGTTTTAAAATATTTTATCTTTTGTTGTGTTTGTTATTGTTTTATATGTTGTGTAAGTAATTTTATTTATGTAATAAAATTTTTATTGCAATGATATTATAATTTTATTATATTTTTATTTAAATAATATAAGTGATTCAAATTTACAATTTTAAAAAATAATGGATGATTTTTTAAAATAATAATTAATTAGACAAGGAATATACTTGAAATATTATTTTTATAGTCAAAACTAGAGAAATGAGTTGGAGCAAAACTTTATTTTAGTGTTCCTTTACTTTAGAGTAAAAAAAAAATAGAAGAATGGGTTGGTGATGCTCTTCAACTGCGATTCAAAATCAAAACTTAAGTAAAAAATATTTTCAAATAAAACTTTGACCCAATTCATAATACAAATTTGACCCAAAATTTTAAATACGAACTTGAATCTAAACATTTACATGGATCCCCAGTTTTGTAGATCTAAATTTGTAGCCCCACTAATTTAATTTTTTTGATAAAATATTAAATATGTTATTATAGATAATTAAAATGAG
>CM051383.1:10209476-10334476 GCA_028015245.1 Cardamine occulta
ACAATAACATAATATATATGTATATATATATATATATGAAATTTATTATTAAATTCTATGAATTTTTATCTAAAATAATGAGATTTAATATTTGTATTTTAACTAAAAAATTCCATGAAATCTCATTGAAACTTTTAAATCAAAATTTTAAAACATTTCCAATAACATTGAATTTTTGAGTATACATTTTAAAATTCTTAATGCAGTAACATTTAATTTAAGAAGATTTCCGCCCAAATTTTTTTTTTAAAAGAAAATGTTTTAAAATTTATATTTAAATAATATATAATTTATCATTTTAGTACATGCCTTTGGTCTTAGGGAAAGAAAGATTGATAACTTAAAAAGAAGAAGAAAAACTTATTGAAATCATTGAAATCCAAGTGACTCATTTTTTTTAAAGACACAAGGCCCAAATACGAATAAAAAGGCCCACTATCTATAATTATACCTTAAATATACTAATTAAGCCAGAGGGTTTTAGCAGTTAGCACGCCGTCTCCATTGATTTTTTCTCCGACTCCAAAAAACAAAAAAAATCCCAACTGACTCTGACCTCTGAAAAAAATGATGGTGATGTCGTTGTGAAGAAGCCAATACTATCGAATCGAATCAGATCAGAACAGCCATTTTCACATTTCCAATGGATAACTCAGCTCCAGATTCTCTATCCAGATCGGAAACCGCCGTCACCTATGATTCTCCTTATCCACTCTACGCCATGGCTTTCTCTTCTCTCCGCACCGGAACTCCCACCGCCCACAAAATCGCCGTCGGAAGTTTCCTAGAAGATTACAACAACCGCATCGACATTCTCTCTTTCGATTCCGATTCCATGACCGTGAAGCCTCTTCCAAATCTCTCCTTCGAACATCCTTATCCTCCCACTAAGCTAATGTTCAGTCCTCCTTCTCTCCGTCGTACCTCCGCCGGAGATCTACTCGCCTCCTCCGGCGATTTCCTCCGTCTCTGGGAAATTAACGAAGATTCTTCCACAGTCGAACCAATCTCGGTCCTCAACAACAGCAAAACGAGTGAGTTCTGCGCACCGTTGACCTCATTCGATTGGAACGATGTAGAGCCGAAACGACTCGGAACTTGTAGCATCGACACGACTTGTACGATTTGGGATATTGAGAAGTCCGTTGTTGAGACTCAGCTCATAGCGCATGACAAAGAGGTTCATGACATTGCTTGGGGAGAAGCTAGGGTTTTCGCATCAGTCTCAGCTGATGGATCTGTGAGAATCTTCGATCTACGTGATAAGGAACATTCAACAATCATATATGAGAGTCCTCAGCCTGATACGCCTCTACTAAGACTCGCTTGGAACAAACAAGACCTTAGATACATGGCTACGATTCTTATGGATTCTAATAAGGTTGTGATTCTCGATATTCGTTCGCCGACTATGCCTGTTGCGGAGCTTGAAAGGCACCAGGCTAGTGTCAATGCTATAGCTTGGGCTCCACAGAGCTGTAAACACATTTGTTCGGGTGGTGATGATACACAGGCTCTTATTTGGGAGCTTCCTACTGTTGCTGGGCCTAATGGTATTGATCCGATGTCGGTTTATTCGGCTGGCTCTGAGATTAACCAGTTGCAGTGGTCTTCTTCGCAGCCTGATTGGATTGGCATTGCTTTTGCTAACAAAATGCAGCTTCTTAGAGTTTGAGGTTAGAGTTTCTGTTTTGCTACGTAACTTTTGAAATCGATTTTATCACATGAGGAAGCATTGAGTATTGGTTTAGGTCCTGCTGCATTTGCTCGCATCGTCATTATAGATAGTCTTGTAGCTAAACTTGGATCTTGAGATTCTTGATTGCAATGCCATTAGAGATTTGACACTAATCCATATTGATAAATCTTGTTCAATATCTTTGTTGAAACCAGTTTCTTTGTTATAGGCAAAATTATGATGTCCAAGAGATCTTATTAGAAACAGGTCTCATACTTGCTTGTCTAAGTTCATGTATGATATGATGAATAAGTTGTACATTCTTTGGGTTCTAGGTTTGATTACATGAGTCACTAATTACGTTAAACCTTTGTTTTATCGTATACAATAATCAGAAATGCTGGGTTTGAACACCTTTGTATTCATGCTTCAGGATTTTTTTGTAACTCATTTAGAGAATTTTAGATTGCACAATAACATTCCATTCGTAGAAAATCAAATAACATTTCCTGATAATTACTATACATTATTTCACTTGATGTCAGATGCAGAAGTCAAGTGATCAAAACGGAATTAGCATAGACCCGAATAATCGTCAAGTGTGTAAGTGGTAGGTTTGGTGCATCCGCACTCTCGCTTCTTCGTCTGTCTGCAATGTCTCTGTATCTATCTGATTGTAACTAAAACTGAATTCATTTGATGAATCACATGTTACTATTATCTCATGATGTGTATAAAACTCAACCAAAATATATTGCGGTTTCTGGTGTTTTTAGATTTGGTAATTGGAACTCAGGTACAAATGTACAATGCACACGCACCGTCTTGCATATTTGCTTTATTGGACACTTTTTTATATAAAGCGGCTTCTACTTTTCAGGCGTTAAGATGTGTTATCTAGGTTCCAACTTCAGACACACCAGTGTTTTATATGATATTTCTTTTATTTGTTGTAAATAAATTATAAGTGAAAATCATTCTTCCAATGTCTCATTTTCATTTTTTCACTCGCGTAACGTTTGACAAAACCTCTTGACTCTGAAAGTTCCAATGTACAGTAAATTGTCCTTTTTTTGGGGTTGTAGTTTTCGAAAATAATTTTAATTAATAATAATAAGAAGACGACGCGTAGTTGGACTGACAATTACAATTGTAGTTTTCTTGTAATCCGAACGGCGCACTGTTTTAAATTCACAACGGAGAGAAAAAAACAAAAACAAACAAATTTGCATCTTCGTCGTCTCCGATGCTCAGCTCCATCATCGACGACAAGCCCGTCGCCTCCACTTGGCTTGATCGCCTCCGCTTAAACAGAGGACTCTCCACCACCGAAGATGACGATGCTTCTGGTAATCCACTTACTCTCGACGACTTCCTCCACCGCAATCACCACACCGAAATCACCGGAGATCTCGCCACTACTTCCGCCTCCGATTCTCCTCCAACTCCTTCGGATCCGGAATTAGTTGAGAGTCCATTGGAAGAACCGCCAGGTAACGGAGAATGGTACGGCCTGATGAGCGATGTACTCTCCGAGCTATTCAATTTCGGCGGCTCATCTCAATCGTCGACAATTTCCGGGAAGAAGAAGCTCCCAAGGAAACAATCAAATCCTAAGCATTGCTCTGTAGAGACTCCTAAGAATGTTCTTCCATTGGTAAATCAGAAAAGCGACGACGCGAATTGTCTCCCAAATGTTCGTGAATTCGCTACGTCGTCGCGTAGCTCGTATAATAAGAAACCGGCGGCGGCACCGAGAAGAAATGTAGCGGAAGGAGACGGCGTTGATGAGGAAGAAGAGAAAGGAGAGAAAGATTTAGTTGGATTCTCGAGAAGTGAAGTGACGGTGATTGATACGAGCTTTAAGATTTGGAAATCTGAGAAACTTGTTTTCAGGAGGAGAAATGTTTGGAAAGTGAGAGATAAGAAAGGTAAATCAAGAGTTGTTTCTTCTAAGACGAAGCAGATGAAGATGAAGATGAAGATGAAGAAGAAGAAGAAAAAGAGGAAATGTGAGGTTGGTGATGATGAAATTGCTCGGAAAAGCAAGAAGATGAAGATTTCAACTTCAGTTTCAGACAATGTGAGTTACCATTTTTGCTCATTTGGATTATGAATTTTGCATATTTAATTAGAGGTTATTAATCCCAATCCCTGCAAAATTATAACAAATTAAGACTAGTAGAATTGGATTAGGTTTTGTTACTGCATTGAGAACTTGTACCTGAGTGTACTTGATTGACTTGAGAAGCCACGTAGTTAAATCTGATATTTGTTGTTTGTAAGATCCAAATTATTATTATGACAAATCTTTTGACCATAAACTGAGTTGCTACATAACATGTCATGCCTCATACTCTAATCTATATGTGATTCCTTGTAGATTCCAAGATACCAAATTGATGATGAACCAGAAAGCAGCAATGTTAACCGAAGGCAGGTTAAATAAAGCTTTGAGATTTTGTTGATCTAATTTATGGCTCCTTCTGTATATTAATGGCGTATCCTCTTCTCTTACGTAGATTGTCCTCTAAACCAAGAAAAGAAAGCTCTTTTGGCATACACTCGAGCAAGAAGAATAGCGAAGCAGAGGCTCAAGGCCATCATCGGTCCTTGGCCTAATAGAGAGACACTAAACCAAGTTTCGCATTTATATGTATATGATGATATTGTTGTATGATTATTATGTGACATTCTTGTTTATTGAAATGTATTGCATTGATCTAATTTAAAGAGAATCCAGTTCGTACTTTAGATTCAATTTCTTTTTACCTCAAAAGTAAAGCAGCATCATCTGCAAAGAGTGATTGGCCTTTTCTATGTACACTCTAAAATCTTTTTGTTTTCATTGTTTTCTCAAGAACCCTAACTCTTACAGAGGCAACTGTAAGGAGAGAAGAGCTGATCCGATGCAGTCTACTCGGCAAAAGAGGGTTCATTCAGTTGCTCAGTCGGAATTGGCTCAACCTTCTCGGCCTTTCCGTCTTTCTTAGGGATAATTAGACCGTACCCTCCTTCTGTTCTCTTGTACAATATGTTAATCTCACCTGCCAACCAAAAACGATATCAAAATGTAAGTCTTCTTTTCAATCATCATCCGCTCATTTCTCCTTCGCACTTTAAGCAATCGAGCATATATGGAAGACAAGGATAATGATAGTTCAGTATGCTTATACCAGTTTCTTCATTTTGGAAGCCATAGAAATCGTGATCGACTAATTCCAACTGCTCAACTGCCTCAGAGACGGTCAATGGTGGCATCTCAAAGTACTTGGTACGCACAATCTGTGAAAAAACCGCAAGAAAAAAGTAAACATCATCATAAGATCAGCAAACACCAATGATAAAGTAAGTCTGGACTAACCTCCTTGATCAAATCATCCTCTTCTTCTTCTTCTCCTACGCTAGATTCAGTAATGTCCTCGACATCATCCACAACCGGCTCAGTCACTGGTTCTCTTACCTTCAATCTGTTAAACCCTTTCATGTGCCTTCCATGATCAGAATCCTTCTCCTTAATCTTCCTCAACTTCCGCTGAATTATCGATGATACCAAATCGATACAACCATATACCGTCTCAGCATCTTCCTCAGCTCGCACAACACCATGCTTCTTTGTAAACAAAGTCACCTATAAGTAGCATAATATGTTAGCTCCTGAAATAACAGTTTATAGATTTGTACAAACAAACCTATATATACACAGTTGCTTCATGCTTACCTCGCATCTACGGATCCTAGGTCCTTTACCAAACTCTCCACCTCTAACAGAGAGTCTTACATCAACTTCTCTGACGAGATGACTATGTTTCTGAACAGATTTCCCAACTTTATCCTCAACATGTTGCTTAATTGGCTCTGATAACTGTCACAAATTAACAATTAATTAAATGATTGAAGACAACAAACTTCAACATGTGAAACACATTAACGATTATAGAGTAAACAAGAACTTGATAGTTTCTACATACATTTGACATGGGCTAAGAATATAAGAATAATCTAACATCAATTTCAACGAAACCAGAGTTTTTTTTCTTCAAATGTACAGCTTTTTTGTTTCTTGTTAAATCTTACATAACCTAACACACCAAACATCTCCTGAAAGTTTAAAACTTTCCTAATACCCAATTCCAAATAATCAAAATCCACATAAATTCAACGTTTTGTGTTCAAGCGTGTAGTAGAAGAATCCAAACCTCGAGGTTTTTGCCTTGGATTATCAACTTGACGGAAGCGAGAGGACCATCCCACGACATTTTAACAGCTAATGAACTTCTACAGGAACCAGGTCTTACTTGTCTCTGATCCTCATAAGCGATACGGCCGAGGAAACTTGACCGGAGCGGCTTCGAATCAATACGGCTCATTGAGACAACCGTGGAAGAAGATGAGCACGGCGGCGAAGAGATCGAGACGACACAGTGGTGAAACTTCGTCTGAGAGAAACCTAAAAGCGTCGCCATTTTTTCAAGAGAAAGAGAGATTCAAGGATTGTTGCGTTTGTGAAGTGAAGAGTGAAGACTGAAGAAGACAATAGAGGTGAAAATGTTTGGATAAGGAAAAAAAAATGGATAAGGACGCTGACATATGCAAAAACTTATATTTATGAAATTAGGCCCTTTCTTTCTATTTATACAAAACATTTCCTTTTATTTTCAGATTTGCATTCACCATCCTTTTTTGGGCAATTACATTGAGGAAATCTATCTTATCTAGGATCATTTGTTAAGTGGTAGCATCATATAACTGAAATGTTTAGATTTGTTATTTGAAAAAACTCATTATATTGAAATCAACATCAAGTTATAATCGGAGAGCTCTTTGCCAAAGAATCTAACACACTTGCAACATAAATTAAAAAGCAAAGCAAATAAATGATAGAGTAACGGTAAATATCGAAGGTAAAAACCTTAAATTTTTGCCAAAAAATTTCACTTATGATCGATCTGAAATCGATATCCATTCAGTCATTGAAGGCGATCGGACAACACAAGTAGTTCGCAGTGTCTTCAAGACCTTTGAGCATTTAGAAACGTTCTATATAGCAGAAAGGAGTGGTGGAACGGTTCACTCCAATGTGGAGGAAGGTGGGACAGTCGGCAGTCTCGATAGGTTCAGAAGATTTTTCTCCATTGAGGAGGAAGGTTGTAGCAAAGGGTTTTCAAATGTCGCATAAACATTGTTGAAAAGATGCAAAGGAGAATTCTCGGAAGAGCTAGATGCCGGTATCAAAGAGCAAGGCATACCAAAGTAATGACTAAGGTCGTACCAACTCCGACTCAAATTTGGAACTAAAATGCCGAGGAGTAGATCTTATATACTCATATCAAAAGACATGACTAACTCTATGGGCCAGTGTTCGAAGACTATTATCCCATACACAAACTAATGAAGCCAACACAAAGTTTGAATGGTGTCCTCTACCATTCAACTAGAAATATCGAACAATCAAACAAATTGGGTTGGACAATAGAGTGAAGAAATCAAACAAATTGGGTTGGACAATATTTTCCAACTTTAACTGGTTAAACCGTAGAGAAGATAAATGTAATTGGTGGGTACTAGTGATCACCGTGGAGAAATTTTGTAATGGAGGTGAAACATCCTCCTGTTTTCTATGCTCTAGCCACATCTACTTATTTAAGAGTTTGTCATCAAGGTATTTTGTGATTAAACCTTCCAATAAAATTATCTATCTTATTAACCCATCAAATTATTATAATATTTCCCCAACTTTAACAGGTTAAACCGTAGAGAATATCGATAGGAAATTTTTTGTAATGGATGTGAAACATCCTCCTGTTTTCTATGCTCTATCCACAGAAGAAGAGGCTTCAAAATGGGCTACAAAATATTTGGAGCAATTTTATTTTATGTTTACAATGAATTTTTGTTCTTGATTGTGCAAATTTGATAACAAGCTTGAAAGAATAGACCAGGTGGGTTTCCTTGATCAGAACGGCACAAGACTTTAAAATGCTTCACGAAGACTTCGACCTAGTATCCCTCTTTCATACATTTCAGAAATCAAATCAAGCTATTGATTCCTTAGCGAAACGTGCTCACAAGAGTCACAACTCACTACATTTGATGCGATTGTATAGTGGACACTACTGAATCAGTTCCGGTCCTATGTAATTATTGAAAAGGCCACAAACATTTTAAGTTAGTAATATAATAAGTTTTGGGGAAAATAAGAATTAACATGTTGAGTCATAAATAAATTGGATGGAATTGACTCAAAATAAATTATAAGTCTAAAACCATCGGTCTGATACTGTTCTTACGTAACTCAGCTAGATTAATTTGCAAACTTTAAATCTACCGTAACATTACTATCCCTTCATCTACATATATATCTTTGGTCTCGTTTTGAGGTTGTAGATGTTTTGAGGCACATTAATTGTATTAATTAATAGCTACTAGCTAACTTTTTCAAAAAAATGGACAAGTCATTAGCCAAATGATATAACTTGGAAATATCCAAGTAGCCTGAAAAAGAAGAAAAATATCCATACATACTGTAGAGAACAGAAAAAGAAATATTAAAGTTGGCCACACAAAAAAGAGAGGATGAAAATATCACACAGGCAAAAAAAAAAATCTGTTTAGTGTAAGTTAGGCCAAAATATCTTTAAAATTTATTCCTTAAACCCAAAAAGTCATCGGTCCACTACACTGGCGCGTGAAATATTATCATTAAACCAAGCCAAACATATATGTAAACTATATAACTTACTTTTGTAAAAGTAAAATTGCCGCTGATGTTATTATTTAGGGTTTAGTAACAGCTGAATTTGACACAGAATTTAGCGTAATTTATGTGTGATTTTTTTTTTTGTAGAATCTGATGTAATAACTAAATATTCAAATGATAATAATAGAATCTTATTGGATATATTATAATATATTAGGTAACTGATTAATGAAATAAATAAATTTGCATCCAATTGAATAACATAATAATTAAAAAATATATGAAATAAAAAGTTATAATATTTTTGAAATTAAATTAAATAGTAATAACATAATAAATAAATTTGCATCCAATTGAATAACATAATAACTAAAAAATATGAAATAAAAGGTTATAATATTTTTGAAATTAAATGAAATAGTAATAATTAAAAATATGAGTTTTTTTTAAAGTACTAAAATTGTTTTAATGGATTAATATTGTGTTAATCCAAAACAAAATCTGTTTGGAATATTTTCATATTCAATTTTGTTTTGATTTGATGAATTTTAGTAGGTCTGAGCAAAATATTCGGAATAGAAAAAGCAAACCGAAACTAACCTAAAAATAGGATATCAAACCAAACCAGAAATTTACCGAATTTATTCAAATTTAATCAAAAAATTAAAATATTTTTAGTTATATATGTGAAATTTATCCAATTTTATTCAAATTTAACTATTTTATACTAATTTTTGTTATCATTTTGGGTTGAGTTCCCAAATAGAACCGAACCCCTAATATCAATATATCCAAAACCCTAAAAAAACTAATTTGAATACGAATATATATATCTAAATGTCCATGCCTAAATTTTAGTTTGATTTGATTTGTTAATTTTGCCAAAAAAATATAACTGAAAACTTTTTTCAATTTTCAATTTTATTTATTGTTATTAGTTTTTTTTTGTATATGTTGGATTCCTCAAATTTTCTAATTCTACCAAATCTGCATATTACTGTTTGGGCAAAATAAATTGTTTTAAATAGTGTAACATTATTATTTTCCATCAAACCCCTATATTTTATCTGCTTTTCGGTGGAATTTTTAGAAATGTAACTGGTAACAACTTTTTTAATTTCTCTTAATTGCTCAACTTTTCCACCATTCCACAGTTACCAGTTAAAGCCTTAAATTATATGTGTGTCTGAAAATCATAGGTTTAACTTAAATTAGTCAAAAGTTTGTCTCAAAAGATAATCGAAGACCATTTTTAATTCATATAGTTGAATGAATGCAATAAAGATGTTGATTTTAGATTTTAAATATCATCTAAAACTATTTTTAATTATTTAAATTTGAATTAATTTAACATTTTGAATCTCGCAAATGATGAGAGAAGAATTTTATATGATGGATTTTTATTAGATGCTAAAAATGATTTGTTGAATAAGAAAGAAAGTAACACATACGTTACATAATATTTTAAAATCCGAACTGAATGGCAAACCATATTACTTTATGAATATATAGATCATTCAAACCATATTACTTTATGAATATATAGACCAGTATTAATGATTTTTTTTATATAGTTTATTATGTACTATAAGTGAATTCTTCGTTATATATTTAGTAACACTAAACAACTTTATCCGTTTGCAGTATTTAAGATGTTGTTGAATTCCAATACGCTTAGTGTGCACATCATCTTTGTAAAGTTTTTGATACTAGACAGTTTCCAAATTGTTATTTTTATAATTATAAATATAGATTTTTTATTTGATTTGGATAAAAAAAATTATTTTCATTATAATTTTTTATTAGCTTCCAATAAACTATTATTTCTAGTTTTAAGCATTTTAAAAACATTTTTAGATAAATAGATTTTAAAAAATACATTTTTAGTTTAAAAATTAAAAAAATTTTAAACAACTTTTTAAATATTATTTAACTCTTACTTATTTTGGTTAAGAAAATAACATAAAAGAAAATAAAAACATAAAGGAAAATAAAATTATGAAATAAAAATAGTGGGCTAATGTATTAAAATTTTTCAAACAAAACTTATTGTAAAGTATAAAAGTTGAATAAATATTAAATTATTATGTAGAAGAGAAGAAATATGATGTGGAGCTATAAAATAAAAAATAGGGTATTGAATATCCAAACCATTATTCATGTTCTAAGTATATAGTTAGGCTACATTTTGTTAAAATATTATCTATATGACTAATAAAATGAATCAATTTATGAAATATTCATATTTGTCAATAAGTACTAATCCTAAAACGGTAGTTATTTTGACAAATATAACGGAAATATTTGTTTTTAATGCATTTCGATATTGATTTCATTTTTTTCTTTGGATATATATCTTTTAATATTAAATGTAGAAAATAGATTTTTTTATAATTTGAATTTAATAATACATTTTGGATATAGACTTATATACTATATATAACATACTTTACTTTGTTACAATTAAATTCTGCTAAAAAAAATTTCAATTGTGAAATCTTGGGATTAGTTATACACATTAAAATAATTTGAAGGAATAAAAAATTGGAAACGATATTTGTCTCTTAAAAGTGAAAAATTATATTTTTGATTTACATCTATTGTTAAGTTTACCGTTCACTTCATTTACCTATGTCAAGCTATGCTTTATGTGAAAATCTAATAGAATATTGGTACATTTGTGATTGGTCAATAAGACAAAAACATCTAATTTTCTTTATTAACTTAAATTTGTTTTATTATATAATTATTTATTTATTTTCGTTGTTGTTTTATGGTTACTGTACTAAACTACTAATTAACCAATGTTCAATTGAGAAATTATAAGGATAAAAATTATAAATGAAATATTTAAATATTAAAATTATAAAAACACATATGGGTAGTATTTATTACCAAGTTTGATTAATCGGTCAATAAGAAAGAATCTCAGAACTGAACATTAATATATATACGGAGAGTGAGTGGAATGAGAGAGCGAGTAGGCAGAATCTCTTAAACACGCAGCGCGTGAGAAAACACAGAAAAAAAGAAGAAGAAGATATTTTGTCACTCTGACAACTACCATCAAAGGTGAAAGGCTGTGTCAGATTATCACCATACACGTGTCATATTTCCTATCCACCAAGACAACTAAACAAGTGTCTCTTCTCTTTGCATTATCCCTCAAAAATATCTAGCCGCGGATTAAACTAATCATGTGGTCCCCACCTTGACTCGCGTTTGGTTCACTTGTTTTTTTTTTATCCACAACGCAAACAAACACAGCAGCAACTGAAATAATACCAAAATGCTGATATAATTTGGTAATTATGTGTTCTGAGTTTTCCCCTTTTTTTTTTTCAAAATGAAATCAAAATTAGATATTATTATTTATGTGCCTAAAAAAATACTATTAAATGACATTTTAATTTTTGCAACAATGATCATGGGCTTATTGATTCTAAATAAAATCTGGTGTAATAAATTAAATTTTTTTTTTGTGAAAAATAAATTGAAATATATGTATATTCTTTAACAAAGCTAATTAAATATCCGTATTATTTTCTACAAAAAATATTATAATTACAGAAACCCATGTACAAATTGTATATAAGATATTTTTTTCTCCACTTGCATTAGATATTTTTTCGGTTGATTTATCCCAAAAGTCACGAGTGATATTTTTTCGTAGGCCTAGTTGTTCATTAAAAAGTGGAATGTTGGATATTACCAAAAGACATTTTTATAAGCCTAATTGTTTGGTGATCACAACCATTTTTTTGTTAAGTTAATTATAAGTGTTAGTATATCATGATTATCATCGATGTTTGATCTGTATTATGCTGAATTGCCGACAAAATAAGAAAAATACACAAACATTTCTACATTACAAAATACATTCGTTATGCATTAAATATTTTGGTATAAGCATAAAAATTAAAAACCCAACTAACTTTAAATATGAACCACAGAGTCACCAAAACCACAGCCACCACACCAATTTTAAAATAAAAAAGGTTATTTGGCGTATTGGAATTGGATCTCTTGTCTCCTACAGTATTTTGCTGATATGGCAAACGTGGCCACGTCAGCTAACTCTACTAGATATTTTTTCGAACCCTTTACATGTTTTCATAACCGTTAGATCATGGTCAGTTGGGCCACCTTATACCAATCTCAGCCGTTGAAACATTCGCCAGATTTTTTCTAGATATTTTTCCTATTCTCTCAATATTATAGACAGAATAAAACATTTTTCCTTCCACTCACAAAATATTTTGATTTGTTTTCTAACTGTTTCTTCTTCTTCTTCTTCCCTCTCTTCTCTTTCTCGGAGCTTCGATTCGATTTTGGATTTTGAAGCAAGTGTTGTGTAGTGGTGATGAGCAGCGACGAAGTAATTGAGGTGACGGTGGAGAAAACAACTGAATCTGCCGGAGGAAAGTTAACAACACGGCGGAAGATGCGGAAGAAGGATGCCGTAGACGGCGGGGGAAATGGTTTGATGAAGTGGGAGAGGTTTCTCCCGAAAATCGCGTTAAGAGTTTTGCTCGTCGAAGCTGATGACTCGACCAGACAGATTATATCTGCTCTCCTTAGGAAATGCAGTTACAGAGGTCAGTTTCTGGTTTCATTCCGTCATCGGAATATTCCTGGAATCTCTGAGAAATTAGGAATTGTCTGCTAATGATATATGAATCTGATTAGCTGTTCAAGTCAACGATTTCTCGGTTTAGCTTTTCATCTGTCGGTTAGTTTCGGTTATTAGGATTGGAACAAAGAAATTTCAGCTTCTTCTTCAGCATGTGAAAGATTGGATCAAGAATGATGTTAATTTTAGTCAACTGTATTATATAATCTGAGTTTGTATTCATATAATAGCTTTAGTTTTCTACAAGATGCTCAATGGTTTATTGTGGTTTCATTTTTGTGCATTATCAGTTGCTGCTGTACCTGATGGACTAAAAGCTTGGGAGATGCTAAAAGGAAACCCCGAAAACGTGGATTTGATATTAACAGAAGTTGATTTGCCTTCAATATCTGGATATGCACTTCTAACACTTATCATGGAGCATGATATTTGCAAGAACATTCCTGTTATAATGATGTCAACACAGGACTCGGTTAATACTGTGTATAAGTGTATGTTGAGAGGTGCAGCGGATTATCTTGTTAAGCCGTTGAGGAGGAATGAGCTGAGAAATCTTTGGCAACATGTATGGAGAAAACAAAGACAAAATGTATGTTCCACTTCCATGCCGTCTTTTTATTAACCTTTTTTTATGTGTTCTGATTCGATTCTACAACTAAACCATCCTTATATAAGTTCCTGGGAAATTTCGTTGTCTTTACAAAGATAATTGAGTTCTCAGATTTTTTTGTTTTGATCATGTTTACAGTTACTTGCTCCTGATACCTTTCCAATGAATGAGAGTGTTGGACAGCAGAAAGCCGAGGGTGCATCTGCAAACAATTCGATGAGTAAGCACGGGAATGCATTTGAGAGAGATGAACATCGTGTAATTGGGAATGGTGGTGATGCTCAGGTTAGTTTCTGATTATAGACTATTTTATGTTGGTTCTTTGGTGTTTGTTTCTAAACTTTTGGTTAATCTTTGTGGTTGTAGAGCTCGTGTACAAGACCAGAGATGGAAGGCGAGAGCGCAGATGTGGAGGATAATCCGAGAGCGAGAGACTCATTACAGATGGAGAACTCAAAGTCTATGTTCAACGAGACACGGGTTCTAGGGAATGAAATGCAGAGTAAGCGAGCTTTTTTATACATGTGAGTCTGGAAAAAGTTCATCAGAGTCATTGATTCACCTAACATGTTTTTGTAAATTCTATAGACTCATCTAAAGAAGCTATTGATTTCATGGGAGCATCATTTAGAAGAACTGGACAACGTAATAGAGAAGAAAGTGTTGCTCAATACGAATCTCGGATAGAGCTTGATCTTTCTCTGAGAAGACCTAACGCTTCTGAGAACCAATCTTCTGGAGACCGACCTTCTCTTCATCCTTCTAGTGCCTCGGCTTTCACGCGGTTAGTTGGCTGATTTTGCATTTCCTTTTTTCTATCATTCTTTCATCAGCTGCCGTCGATCTATTTTGCTGATGATTGTGTATGCTATGTTCTTGTTGCAGGTACGTTCACAGACCGTTGCAGACACAATGTTCAGCTTCTCCGGTGGTTACTGATCAAAGAAAGAATGTTGCAGCGAGCCAAGGTGATAACATTGTACTAATGAACCAATACAATTCATCTGAACCGCTTCCAAGTGCTCCAAGAAGAAACGAGGCCTACACTACAGCTGAGTCATCGGGTCCACCGTTTAGCAATCAGATGAATTCTTGGCCTGGACAGAGTTCTTACCCAACGCCAACTCCCATCACGAGCATACAGTTCACCACAGGTCCTCCCAACACAGCTTATGCATCTACAATGGCTCCTGCTTCACTCTCTCCAAGCCCTAGTTCTGTTAGCCCGCATGAGTACAGTTCCATGTTTCACCCGTATAACAGTAAACCCGAGGGAGATAATTCCATGGACGTAGAGGAGAGAAGACACGTCTCTTCTGCAACAGAACATAGTGCAATAGGCAACCACATTGATCAGCTTCTTGAGAAGAAGAACGAAGATGGATACTCGTCGTCTGTCGGAAAAATTCAGCAGTCTCTTCAACGAGAAGCCGCTTTAAACAAATTCCGGTTGAAGCGTAAAGACAGATGTTTTGAGAAAAAGGTATAACAAAACTTTGATGTTTCATCACATTTGATAATATATAAACTCATAACGGAATTAACGATCACTAACGGCTGTTTGGAAATGACTTACAGGTTCGTTATGAGAGCAGGAAGAAATTGGCAGAGCAACGACCACGTATCAAAGGACAATTCGTTCGTCAAGTCCAATCCACAGAAGCTCCACAATGATCCAACAAGATTGATATAATATAAATTAATACAGTTCAATTTTGTATCAACTAGGGGAAATTTTTGTTTTCTCGTTGTTGTTCTTGTGCTAACTCCTCATACGTAGTTGGTGTAAAAGATTTGGTATGTATATACAGCTTTCAAACTTGTTCTTGAGTTTAGTTAGGGATCTACCTTATTTAAATTTGTCTCTGTAACTTGCAAGAAGATTTGACAAAAATGACAAAAGGTCGTGAAGAAGGTAGATAGATGTATCTACCTCTCAAAGTAACGTTGTTCTATGCCAAAGACAAATGCCTACTTAAAGGCCTATAAAATTTGTGGATTAGAGGCGCTTCCATTGGAACATTATGGATGATGATTCTCATCAAGTAGTTGATATAATCAATGATACAAAAAAAATAAAGTTGATACACACATGAATAACCTGATCGATCATAACCATACTGGATAAACAGGTTTGGATGAGTCTAAGTGATTCATACGAAGAGGGAAGACAATGGATAAAGCCTTGTAAAATCAGACCAACACAAGGACAACAATCTCAATGTTTTAATTTACAAAGTTTCCTCCTATCATGAACTCCTTATTCAATGATCATGTATCAATTTCTAAAATCAATAAAGCAAAGATGTTTTACACAAATAAAGAAGAAGACAAGCTTACAAGTGAGATCAAAACTTCTGAAAACAACTGAGAATAATAGAGTATCCATTAGCACACACACAAACAAAGCCAATCGAAGAAGATGCTTCTATGAATATATATATCAAAATGTGTATCTATATATATATATAGATATATATATATATATGTGTGTCTCTGATCATTCATGTAACTGAATGAATCTCAAGTAAAATTCAAATTCTAAGATCTGATAAAATTGTGAAAGACCGTTTGAGTTTTAAGGTCGAATCGAATTGGGACTAACCCATTTCCAATGATGCCGTTTCACAGTTACAGCTTTTCCGGCGGCGCGTGTTTCTTCTGAATCTTCCGTTGAGTCTTCTCCGTCGTACTCTTTCTCTTCCGTGCAGAAATCTTCCTCCGGTAATCCATCTACCGTCGCATCCACCGAATGAAGAGCGTAGCGCGCCGGTAATCCTGGATACGACAGCGAGTTCCTTTCCTCCACTCTTCTGCTGTAAGTTCCGGGAATAACCTTGATTCTCTGTCCAACGTCTTCGCCATGGAAGATAGATCCGAGCTCTTCTTTTATGGCGCGAAAAACTGCTTCATCGGGACTTTCTTCCGGCTTCATTTTCTCCGATAAAGGACGAAATCTCTCCCGGATACTCCCATCGGATAATTCCTGCTGAGATTCCACGAGAATTAGACCGTTTTCTCCGATAACTCGAACGGTAACGACGTTGACTGTGCGAACCGGCGGAGTCGAATCGGCGAGAGAAGTTTCACCATCGGAAAGCTCAAGCCAGAGGTTATGAACGTTTTTGGTTCCCGGTTTAACTCCCCAGGCGGCGAACGAGTCTGAAGGTAACCGTGATTCGAGCCAATCGGAGAGCGACTGAGGATTAGCGAAGCGTTGGGAGAGATGAGACGGAGGAGGAGGAGATCGACGGGACATAGTGGTGGATCGACGGCGAGGATTTAGAGGGAAAGAGAATCGATTAGGAGGAAGAGAGACTAGAGGCTTAGGAGATGACCAGAGGAAGAGGAGAGAGACCGCTGCGAGAAATATATCAGGTAAGGCGGAGGTGACGGTTAAGTTACGAGGCCGGTGGTGATTGTTGTTGCGGCGGTTGACGAGAGGTGTATGCGGCGGAGATGGGCCAACGAACATGACAATGACCAAAATACCCCCAACGAACCCAATCGTGGATCATACTCGTGCTCAAGACTCAGAGAGGGTACAATAACAATTTTATTGATTTCTTTTAGATTATCTACGACCAGAGAAATAAATATGAGGAAGATATTGAGGGTCAAATTTGATATTCGCATATCTATCTGATCTTCATAACTCGATTCTGTTTAATTTGCACAATGGATCTTAAGTTTTGAATAATTTACCTTTAGAACCCGCTTATTATTTTCTATCAAATAAGTAATAACGTGGATGATGAGACTGACATACAAAATTTTAAGTACGTTCTCTTTACACACACACATACCAAATTTCGTAATTACAGTGATTATTATACACATTAGATTCAAACTTCATTCACTCGTCGTCTTCATCATCATCATCCAAAGCGTTGGATTCTTGTTCGTAAATCAGATACTCTCCATCACTACCATCACCGGCATCATACAGAGCTGGTGCTCTGCTTGGAAAACTATCGAACAAACCTTGCAGATAAGTTCTGGAGTTGTTCTCCATGTCACCATCTTATCATCGCTTAAGCAAAACTAATACCCAAGTAGAGCAAGCTCAAAAGTGTCTTTATGATCTCCTACTACTAATATACCCTATAATCTGCATGTACTAATGAACAATCGGTGCTTAAATAATGAGAGTTTATGCTTTGAAGGATACATCTATGAGAACGAATTGATATTTCATCATCGTTTGCAGCCTGTTAAAAAAAAAAAAAACACATTACAGTAACAGAGAAAAGGTGAAATGGTTTTCAGTGGGTGAAGTAAACAAGAAAAAGTTTGTAAGCATGGTTACCATATCGAGTTCCTCGTATTTATCATCCATGTCTTCAGTATCTTCATCCTCATTAGCATCACCATCTTTCTCTTTGTTTGTCTTTTTACATCTTTTCATATCTGCGGATTATATTACATCAATATATATTAATACATATTTTCAAGTGAGAATGTGTTTGATTACAAATGATAATAACTTAATAAGCATAGCAAGTGAAGTATGACAAGATAATGCCTGCATCATTCGATTTTGGCACATGTGCATGTCTTTTATTCCACTTTAACACCATTTTGAGGCCATTGAGACAGAACAATTGAGCTCAACCATGTCGACAATCGCTAACTAGACTGCCTAAAACATAATGGAGATAAAAAAACTGAAATCTCTTTGTTGATTTTACCTTTAGTTGTTTCCTGGTGATTCTCTTGACATGGTTTCAATGCATCTTTCTGAATTCGTGTCTTTTCTGACCTCTCAAACTCTTCTTGAATAGATTTGAAAACATCTTCAAAACCTGGCTCAGGAAACACAGATACAAATCTCACAGCTACACGTAGTCTCAAGTTATCAAGCAGCGCTTCTGAGAACCATCCTGTTTTATACTTCCAACAGAACACATCGAATCAGATAACCAAGTCCTGATATAAAAAAATCTTCCCAGGTCATTAAATTTAAGGGCTGGTCAAAGTTACTGTAGGTACGCAATACATAACTGTGTGATTAACGAGACATGTTTAGTTAGTGGCATTTTTGCAAGTGCATATCAAAGTTTGATCTGTAACTTTTTCATAATGGAGCAACGTGTCATATCTACCCATCATTGTTACCACAATAAGCGAGAGACTATTTTCTTTGGTATTTACTACATGAACAAAAGCTTAGCTGAGAACTCACATGACAAGTAGTCTGCTTGGGAGGCTTTCTTATCTCTTGTTGAATGTACTCGTCGTGAAGTTCAAATAACTGTAGAAATGTTTGGCATTTGAAAGGAAATACTTTAAACGCACATATGTCATCCCAGCTTGGCTTTGACCTGTCACAAATAAGAGGGAAAGAAAACAATCACTTTATAATTGGACCTTTTCTCCAAACATAAACCCAATGATTTAGTTGCAATTTCTCCAAATTATTATTCATGGTACGTTCCATGAGAAACTATCTTCAATTTTTCAAAAGAAGTTGATATACACGGAAAATGCCTAAAAGTCTGTAAAATCCAGACTCACTACACAACCTTTAGATTAAAAAAACTCTACAAGTTCTTGAACAAAAATTTTAATTGTTGATTTCTAAAGAATTTGGCACTTGCATTCTTCTCAAAATTATCTCCTACAGTTCACCATGGATCAATACTTTCAACAGAAGTTGAAATGTTTCTGTTTTCTGTCCCATACATATTACCAAACTGAGGGTCTTAAATAGAGAAAAAATGAGTTTACAAGGAAATAGGAAAAGTTTACTTGTTAGTTGCATTGGCATCACAAAAACCCCTTAATTCAGGTGGAACCCGGAATTCCATTCTCTGGAATCTGAAAAAATAAATAACACACACAAAGGAGATAGAGGTGAAGAAGAGCTTTGACATACGTCTACAGACTGGATGCAAAAAGAAGGAAAAGAGCATCTCCAGAAGAAAATTTCATATCAAGTAAGTTTACAAAACCCGGATGACGTCACCACTAAAAATTTCATTTGGAAGATCCAAATACGCTCTCAAATAAACCAAGTAGAATTTGTATCATTCTCCAAAACACTTGTAGAAGACGTGGAAGTTCATAGGTGAAGTTGACCATTTCCCCACTCGATTTAGGAGAAGATGCTAGTGAGAAAACAACCACATACTCCAAAATCTACATTACCGTGTCACAGACTATGCATTTGTAATATGAACGAATTTATAGAGATAGAACTCACACACGAGACTCAGGATCTTTCCGTGGATCATAGCCTCTTTTAATCCAGAACCTAAGAAATGGACCACCCGAGAAATAATATGCAGCCCTAAGAAGAAACCTTCACAGAAAACTACAGAAAGTTGGTTATTGCAGTTAAGACAACTTATTCACATAAGAAACGCCTAAAATTTGTTCACCTGTTTAGCATATGATGTGTGCATTTAAGACCTTTATCAAGTAGTCGTTGGACTATGGAATCTCTTGTCCACACTGGTCGCTCTTCAAACAATGCAGACACTTCTACCTGCCATTGCCATTGGTTGGAGCTGGGAGCAATAATTTTTTCCCAGTTTAATATCTTTGGGATCTGTACGAAAACTAAGGACCGATCAAAGATATCCAAAATGACAAAAACCATCAAACAAACATAGCTTCATACTCAGCACTATAAGATTTAGAAGATTAGTAAAACAGAGAAAAGGATATCTTTGACACTGAAATCAATAGCAAATACTGGGCCAATATCAATCTGCATCATCAGTAAATCAATTAGTGAATGGAGAAATAGCAACCACATCAAATGGTTTGTTTTCAATGGTTCTGTTTTCAGTTTATCCAGAAACGTTGAATGGTTTTATTTCTTCTTTTACCTCATAAAGACTCTGACTTGGTGCCTCATCTTTCTTTTTTAGGCCTGATGTTCCGGGAAGTCTCAGCCTGTGAATCAAACAATGTAAGTGGAATTAAAAATAGAACTTAAAACACCCCAATCAACTATGTTCCCCTTCATCGTTCTCCCATAACTAAAATACTCCAGACTAAACATCGGGTTCTCCTAACTAAGACTCGGATGAAAACAGATAATTTCATGTGGAAAAATCTTGTATCGAGGTAAGAAATAAGAATGATAAAATCGTCAAGAATAATTAAGACAATGTAATCTTACACCAAGTTGTCCGGCATATCTTTGGGTGCAAAGAACTGTGGCAATAACATCATTACATCTTCATCAGCCATGTCCATTAGATCATTTTTTCCTGCATGATATCAGAGAGAATTAATTTTAATTTATGCTATCATACCTGAAGATTTGCAGTAAAACAAAAACAACAAATGAATCGATACGAAGTACCTGAAAGTGACTCCCCCTCCATCCATTTTCTCTTCTTCTGCTGTGCAATATCAGCATGAATAGGAATAACATGCTGGTAGTCGGCCATACCTTCACAATACCCACATAACGAGTAAAAACAAAATGCAATACAATGGAATAATTTTAAGCCAAGGCTCGCTATATAAAACAAATTTAGATGCAAAAGACCCCAGAAATTGGGGAGCTAGGTTCTAACCATCAAAGCAATACGATTCAGACACACGAGCAACAATATCAGCACATAGAGCTGAGGAAGCTTCTGGTAAGCATGCATCACTAGTGGCAAGAACAGGTATACTTTCAGGCAGATAATCTTTCTTAACATCCTCCTTAGAAATTTTCAACAGAAAACCGTTACAAGGACGTTGTTCTCCCCAGGCAGGATGTGCATAAGGGTCTTCAGGACGGAAATGCAGCTCAAGCTTGTTTGACGTTGATTCTCTTGCCTAGAAAAAAACATTTCAAAGTGATTAAAACCATCCAACACTTTTATACAAGTTTGCTACTAATCAGCTTAACAACTTTATGTTTTATCTTGTGGAACATCTTCTGAGATGTAAAACTAAAATACCACTTCCATGACCAATTTTGCTAAACCTTGGAACGCGACAAAATAGCTATATAGATAAGCTCCCAAGATTTTATCAACATACAAAAGAAACAACTTAATAAACAAAAAAGTCTAAGGTAAATGCGAAAATTTACGGTTGTGATCCCTTGGATTCCCCCAAGAGTCTCTACAGCTCGGGAAATAGATGATGGATAGCCAGGATAATGCACCACAAACGTCTCCTTGCTCGGAAAGTTACCGGAAATTGTTCCGTTTTCAATGATTCCCATTGTTTCTTTAAGTTCACTTTGCTGTGATACAAGAAGATACATGAGATGAGTTATTAAGCTAAAGTTGTAGAGGTTTATTAAATCAGCAAATGTAAAACGAACGAGATTGAAAGACTTGACAGAGACTATCCAAAATCCCCAGAAAACACTAGTAATCAAATTGTATCAAGAAAATTCCCAGAAAATGTTTTAATTGAAACACGAAACGTATGAGAAAGTTGAAATAGAGGTGGAACTAGCTCAAAACCATGGAAGACGCTAGCTAGTCAATATGATCCAAATACGCAGAGGCTTAACAGAGAGAACGATAATCTACCACAAGTAGCTGTTACGAATCGGAGAAGATCTCGAGTTGGACCCGGATTATACGGATGTACGGAGCGCCGGAAGAACATACGGCGGTGGGAGAAGAATTGCACGGAATCTGTCTCCTGCCCTTGCGGCGAAAATGCTAAACGCTGTCGTTTTCACGATTCGTCGGTCTATATCTGATCTCTTGATAGATACTTGACCGGCCGGTCTATACTGGATTAACCGGTTTGATCATTTTTTTTTGGCGGCTAACAAACCTTTCTAAAAGGTCTAATTACCGGAAAAGGGAAAGAAAAAAATGCTATAATTAAATGTTTTTGACTGAAAGGTTAAATGTTTTTAACTCAAAAATATATAAAAATTTTAAGTATTAAAATATTACATCATATGATAAATTTTTGTATAAACTAATCAATACTATATTCGGTACTTGTATTTATTTTCTATACTTTTAATAAAAATGTTAAAATATATTTTTGTTAAACGGTTAAAATATGTTGCAAAAAAGAAGATAAAGAGTAAATTTATTATCTTTTTTAGAGAGAGAGCGATAGAGAAATAATTTTTTCTTTAATCAGAACTGTATTAAAGAAATAACTTTATCAAGAAAATATGATAGACAACAAGAAAAATTAAGAAATGATGTTGACATAATAATAACAATTTATTGTATTTGTTTATTTTCTTGACTAGAAGTACTGTTTATTTTATACCAAAAGAGCTTAATCATCTCATTATATCTTCAAACTTTTCTCCGGGTGTATAATTCCATTGATTGCTACAAGACGAGGATTGTATTATGAACTCTCTTTTTTGGAATTTTAATCGGCGAGCTCAAGAGTTGTTTCTGATTATTATTTTAACCATCTGAAGATTCATCTTTTGGTTTAATCATGGCTGTCACGGAAAATGGTGGTGTGAAAATGGACTCTTTTGATCAGAATTCAGACAACAACACTGCTTCATTAACAGAGACCAAACTTCCATGTCATGATGATCATAATCCTAACTCTATTTCCTCTGTTGAAACACCAAACCCTACAGAGGATTGGATAAAAAAAACCAGTGAAGTGAATCTCAAGAGTGAGATAAGTCATTTGAATCCGATGGCTAAGGAATCTTTTCCTTCTTCAATGGCTACAAGGGTATGTATATATAAATAATCCATTACATATTCTCTGAATTATGATCTCTATGTGTTTTTGTTTTGTGTTGGATTTGTTATGTTTCATGAAATGTCTTCTCAATGTTTGATCAAAATGCTTATGATTCTTCACATATTTTTTTTATATAATCATTTTGTATATCCAATTTTCTGTTAGTTGAAGCAATGGTTAGTTATGCAAGTTTTGATTAAGCTATAAGATTATCTGGAAATATATATTGTCACGCTTGAAGTGTAAATCTGTTTTTGTCATATTAGAATGGCCTGTTCGGATCATAATTCTTCTTACAACTTACTCTCTAAAATCTTGTCAATTAAAACAGACGAGGAACTTTGGCCAAGGAAAGCGACAGATGAACAAAAATAAAAACTTGGCTCAGAAAAAATATGTAATCAGAAGAACTGTATACGTCGCAGACATCGATCAACACGTATAAAAACGATAAATTTTGTCTCAAGAAACCACTTTCGCATAAAAAATCTAATACACAAAAAAACCCTCTTTAATCTTTTTGTAGGTTACTGAAGAGCAGCTAGCTAGTCTCTTCCTTACTAACTAATCTTTTAACAAGTTTATATATTCTGATATTTTCAAACTCAATTCTCAACCTTTTTTTTAGGTTGGGTTTAAAGATTGTTGATTGTCGTATATGCGGTGACCATAATTCCATTCTTCATTTCGCCTTCATTGAGTTCACTGATCAAGGTACTTATAAGTATGTTATGAATTGAAATGTTCTTGTTGTGGCTTTATTAATCAATGAAGTAATGGTCTGATCAGATGGAGCTAGGTCTGCTTTAAGAAAATCTGGTATTCTCTTTGGTTCTCATCCCCTTAAGGTTCATCTTTCAAAAACAGCTATTTCACCTATTAATCCAACGTTTCTTCCAAAGGTAAGTTCAAAATAATCATGTCTAAACCAATCTTAGGCTTGGCTAGTTCTTACATTGATGTCACTTTGTGATCTACAAATAAATCTTATATTCTTATAAAATGCATAATGTTATTTCTTTCTTTAGTCTGAGGACGAGCGTGAGAAGTGTGTAAAGACTATTTACTGTACTAACATTGACAAGAGGTAACTTATGATGTCATTAATTCATAACTTCTGCTACATGTTTTGCATCAGACTAAATAAATAACAGTGGTGAAATTCAACTTTTATCATCATATTTTTCGCTTTTATAATTGCAGGTGACTCGGTTTGAGTTGGAAGATTTCTTTAAAACAGCTTGTGAGGAGGTATAGATTTGGTTTCATAATTTTAATGATGTTGTTGTGTGTTTTTTTTTAATTTGACATTATCATTATTTCCTTTTAGGTTCAACATATGAGGTTGCTTGGAGACTGTCACCACCAAACCCGCATCGCTTTTATCGAATTCGAGCTGGTGATTTTCTCTTGCCTATGTGTTCGTTATACTATAATTTTAAGTCTTGATAGTTAAAACTCTAATTAATAGTAGAATTGCAAATTTTCATTTTTGACAAGTTTGCATCTTCTGATAATTTTTATTTTATTTTCCCAATATTCTTGTGCAAATTATAAAATTTTAACCCCTCTTTGCATTTTACTTACGTGACGAATCTTTGAATTTGTAATCAATTCCGAGACTGTATATATATGATCTTCATAAATGTTACTACACTGCAATAATGTGCATGGTTCACACTAAATATTGAATATTTGTTTGGCCTAATGAGGTAAGTTTGACCCTAATCAACTTTTATGTACAAGCAATAAAATTGTAAATGATTGTTTTTGTGTGTTCTTCAGCCGGAAAGTGCAATTTCTGCTCTTAATTACAGCGGTGTTGTCTTGGGTGGCCTCCCAACTAGGTAACTTTACCACATTTTTTTTTTCTTCTAAAATTTTTATGTCAAAAGACATAGATTCATAGAGTACGAAAAAATTGAGTGGGGTTAGTTCCTTGAGACCATGCGGGTCTTAGTTATTTGCAAAGATATACACAATTTTGTTAGAAATCTAGTTAACCATTTGTGTTATGGGTTTTGAGGAATCTTCATGTTTAAGTAGAAACTGTAATAATTTTGGTGTTTTTAAGGTTTAACAAAGTCATGATAAAACTCATCACTATGAGATTAATATTTGGTTTTTCTTATATGTGTGAAGGGTAAGCCCATCAAAGACGCCAGTGAGGCCACAAGGCTCTAGTACTTCAAACTAAAGTTAATCACAATCCAAACAAAGAGATCAGTTCAAAAAGTGATTGAGAGATTAAAAGTTATTTAATGGCACTTCAGGCGTTTTATGTTCATATATATATATATATATAGAGATCCTTTGAACCCTCAGTAACTTAGCTAAACTTTCTCCTTCTTACATAGTGTCGATCGGAACCAAATTGACATATTCTTGTTTTTTGGAAACATCTTTTGTTTATATGCATATATCATTTTAAGACCCTTTTGGACAAATCCTCTGGGTTGCTCTTTGTTTGGGAAAAGATTATTCAGTGTTTGATTTGATGAAAGTGAAAGTTGTTGGATTTTTCTTTAATAAATCTATCTTGTCAAATAGTTTCATTGGTTTTTTTTTAAAGAGTTTCTGTTGGATTTTAGGAGAGTCTTTGCTTTGTGAAAGAATAATTATTTTCTATTTTGTTTAGTTTTTCCCTTTGTTTTGATACTACTCTATTCAGTAAATTTCTTTTATAAAATTAAATCTACACTTTTAATCTTTTTCAAAAATAAGTTTTATTTCTGTTTTCTTTGTTTAGTTATTTTTTGGTATGAAAAGGGATAAAACCATTTAAATCAAGTTAAAATTGAATTATAATTAAATAGAAATGATTGAATCAGTTTGGTTTCTTTGATTGTCAAAAGCTACACACCCAAGTGTGGAACCAAAACTAAAATTAGACACACACAATACATATGATATGGTCATATGGAAGTAATAGTTGACTTTATGTTTATGATTAGAATATAAAACATGTTTAAAGGAA
This sequence comes from Cardamine occulta, assembly GCA_028015245.1. Lineage (NCBI taxonomy): Eukaryota > Viridiplantae > Streptophyta > Magnoliopsida > Brassicales > Brassicaceae > Cardamine > Cardamine occulta. The sequence goes on from CM051383.1 coordinate 10,235,723, forward strand.
TATAATATCTATTTGACCAAGTCCTCTTGTTTAACTGTAAGACTTATTTTTTTTCCCAAATTTTGGACATTAACATGTTATATATATTGAATAAAAACGTACACAAAGGTTGAAGAAAAGGAGAAACGAAGTTTACAAAATGGGAATGAAAAAGTCAACTAATTAGACCATTGTCGGCTAACCAGTCATTGGTCAAGATAATCGAGATAACGTACACGACAAGTTACGCGCTCACGGACCACGTGCACGTGGGACATTTCTAGGGCACAAGTCAAAGATCAAACCGGACCGTACGGTTAAGAGACGATTGGCGTTATGAGTTAGCCACTTTGGTTAAAGTTAACCAATTAATTTAACTGGCGACCATTTGCATCCTAGGTTTGGACCAGACCGGTGAGATGTTGATTGAATGAGGCTTACTAACCAATTTGTAACAAACCGGTTTGTATTAAAGTTGAAAAGTGGCCTTTTGTTGTCTTTTTCAGGACTTGACGTGACGGTGGAAGTACTAGTAGGTGACCGCATTAACTCGTTTTCGCTATTCTCATGCATATGGCTGTGACAGATCAGAATCACCTTGTGGATCTTTTAAAAAAAATCCCTTATATATTATTCTGAGGTCTTTACTGTAAGAAATAAAAAAATGTATTGAATTTTTTTTGGTAGGTAGTCTAAATATCTTATTAAGCTATGTGTAGGTAGCGTTTTTTTAAATTATAGAGAATTTGTGTTAATTTGGTTCTTTTATGTTTTTGTATTCTTTAGGTCAGTCTATTAATAGTATTTTGTAAAAGACAATGCTTTCCCTATGCTAAATATATCCATCATACAAAAAAATAATCATAAGAATTATAATCGTGTATTTATATTCAATGCGTTCAAATCTATAGAACTTTTAGACAAAACAGGGAGAAACTAGTTTAAATGTTTCTAGTCAATGTTTGGTATATGTCAATCGATAATTTTTGATATCAAACTGATTTCTTATTTTTAAATAGGAAGATACTTTTATAATGTATTAACTAAAACTTTAAAGCTTCTTTAATCCATAAGTAAATTGAATTGCATCATAATTATAATACTAATTTGGTTATAAAGTAATTCAACTAACAAATATCAGAGAAACGCATGTCTCATGATTTATGACACGTGCCCACTTTTATTAAATAATTGAATTAGTATTAACAAATAAAAATAATTGTTTCTGTCAATAAATAAGTTAGGAAAAACATACTTATGAAAAATGTGTTTATATTTTTGGTAACAAGATAAAAGTATTTAAACAATTTAAAGTTAATTGGCCCAAATTCACTTAAAATTTTATCAAAAAAATATCAAAGATTTATATAAATTTCAGAAAACAAGTTTAGGTAATTGATAACTAACTTTATTTAACGGAGCTTCACAATGGGCTTCACAGGCTATTTCAACGGTGGCTGCAGGCTACAGGATTTTGATAGTAAAACTTTTTTTTCCACTTTTTTACCCTTTCTATGTAAATAAACATTTTTGTTGATTAATAAATTTAACATTTCAACAAAAGAGAACTAACTATTTTTATATTTATAAAAAATGTTATTAATTCTGATATATGTTTTGTTAGTACATCATCCTAAAGTTAGTATAATTATTAGAATTTTTTAAAATAGAACTAAAAGACTAAAAATGGAAATTGTCTGAAAAAAATACTAAAAATCAAAATATGACACGTCATGTAACTCAACGAATATTTTTAACCGTTAATTATTTAAAATTATGTTTCACTAACTCCAAAAGTAGTCGCATAACTCGTTTAGTTATTTTATAAGTTAAAAGTCTCCTGATCTAATATTAGTTTGAATTCACACGCACACACACACATATATATATATTAAAGAAAAAATTTGGATGAAAGAAAAGTGAAAGTCAAGATCAACCCCTTTTATATTGCCAAAATAAAAGAAACATCAATCCTATTATATCTGAGAACAAAATTTGGTCAAATGCAAAAAGAAAAAGAAAATCTCACCAAATTTTAACAAAAAGCTTCTATTGAAACTAATATACTAAATGTTAATTTCCAACCTTTTCAGGTAAAATATGATTTTTTAGTTAGATTCCATATTTTCAAAAATATTTTGTTTGGACACGTTACTTTCAAGAGTTAACATCAATATAGAGTCATAAGAAATTGCCATTAAATGAAATTAACAGACAATTAAAAGTGATTAATGCCACTACGCGGCTCTCTTCCCCTCTTCTAGTGCTCATCTTTTTCACCACAACAAACATCAACAAACGCCTTCTCTTCTTTTGCTTTTAAAATCTTAGAGCTCTTCTTTTTTGTTTAATTTTTTTTTTTTTGAAAATTAATCTTCTTTTTGTTTTTCTTTGATTTTAAAACATTTTTTTATTTTCATATCGAGCTTACTATTCAACTTCGGCTTCTCACCGTCCACATCCAACGGTCATGGGTCACTGTTACAGCCGGAACATCTCCGCCGTCGAGGATGACGAGATCCCCGCCGGAAACGGTGAGCTTCCAAATCAACCATCTCAATCGACGGAAAATAACCGCCATGCTTCGATTCCTCAGTCTCCGGTTGCGTCCGGTGCTTCCGAAGTCAACTCCTATTCTATTAGCCCTTTCCAGAGTCCGTTACCGGCGGGAGTAGCTCCATCACCGGCGAGAACTCCGGGAAGGAAGTTCAAATGGCCGTTTCCTCCACCATCACCTGCGAAACCGATTATGGCTGCTCTGAGACGGCGACGAGGTGCGGCGCCACTGCCTCGAGATGAGCCGATCCCGGAGGATAGCGAAGACGTAGAACACGGCGGAAGCGGCGGCGGAGAGAGGCTAGATAAGAATTTCGGGTTTGGGAAGAATTTTGAAGGGAAGTATGAGCTAGGGAAAGAGGTAGGGCGAGGGCATTTTGGTCATACTTGTTGGGCAAAGGCTAAGAAAGGGAAGATGAAGAATCAAACCGTTGCCGTCAAAATCATCTCTAAAGCTAAGGTGTGTTTCTTAGTTGCTGTAAGTTGTGACAATGTAGGGACTCTGATTTGAGTATAATAAGATTCCAAAATTGATGGAATGTAGAATGATGCAGCTAGGTTCTTGAGCTACTGATTTTGATTTGGATTTGGATTTTGAATTTGTGGTGTTTTTGTTTTCAGATGACATCGGCTTTATCCATTGAAGATGTTCGTCGAGAAGTGAAATTGCTGAAAGCTTTATCTGGATATAGGCATATGGTTAAGTTCTATGATGTATATGAGGATGCTGATAATGTCTATGTTGTTATGGAGTAAGTAGTTAACTCTAAGATGGCTTGTTCTTATCTTATTGGTGTTTGGATTTTGGAAGATTCATCATTGAGTTTTAAGAAAATGTTATATTTTTATCAAATGAGTAAGACTTCAGATATTCAGTCTTCATCTTTGACATGTTTTCAGGTTATGCGAAGGTGGAGAGCTATTGGATAGAATTTTGGTGAGGTAAATCAAACATTAACTTTCTTGGTCTTAGTTGTATATTCTTGCTTAAATTTCGTCCTACTCAGGCTAATTAGCTTTGCATTATATATGGGTTTTAACCTTGTATTGTTGTCTTCTGTTATATCGCAGAGGTGGTCGATACCCTGAAGTCGATGCCAAACGTATTCTTGTGCAGATTTTGTCTGCAACAGCATTTTTTCACCTTCAAGGTGTTGTGCACCGTGATCTGAAGCCCGAGGTACTCAAGTCTCTATAAGTTGCTTATATTTCAGTTAATTGCACCTATTCTCTCTTCTATGCTATTTATGGTTGCTTAAACAAATGGTACAACTGTGTATCCAGAATTTTCTCTTTACCAGCAGAAATGAGGATGCAGTACTCAAGGTCATAGATTTTGGCTTGTCTGATTTCATTAGATACGGTAATTATCTATTTCTTTGTTCCCCTTTCTTATTACATGATTCTGCATATAAGTCTGGCTTTGACGTTATAGTTTTCTGATTCATTTAGTGTGTAATGGTCATTTTCTGTATTGTAACCAATAACTCTTTTTCTGACCCGTGGCATTACTAGTATTGTAAATCTCATATGTAGAATAGTTGATTTTCTACTTATATCTTATTTGTTAATCTTTTAAATTTGCAGATCAGCGTCTCAATGATGTTGTAGGAAGTGCATACTATGTTGCACCTGAAGTACTCCATAGGTCTTACAGCACTGAAGCAGATATGTGGAGCATCGGTGTCATAAGTTACATTCTACTTTGTGGAAGCAGACCTTTCTATGGAAGAACTGAATCTGCAATATTCCGCTGTGTGCTTAGAGCAAACCCTAATTTTGAGGATATGCCCTGGCCTTCAATATCTCCTACTGCCAAAGACTTTGTGAAAAGGCTTCTGAACAAGGACCATAGGAAACGAATGACAGCTGCTCAAGCTCTAGGTAAGTTCTTTTTCCGTGGTTTAGAATGGACATTGATCCCGAAATGGAAAACAAGAACATGGCTTTACTCCATTAGTGGTAATATTATATGATCTGTGTTTTCAGCTCATCCGTGGTTACGTGATGAAAACCCCGGGTTGCTTCTTGATTTCTCGATCTACAAGTTGGTCAAGTCCTATATACGTGTCTCGCCTTTCAGACGATCAGCGCTTAAGGTAATTTATTAATACCCTCATATTACTATCAAATCCATTGATCTTTTGTCTTTCTACTTAAAATCTAGCTGATGTACTCATGATTTAACTATATTCGTTTTAAAACATCATTTCTTATGGTGTTTGTTACTTATCTTGATCTTTTTTTTTCCATTTGTCAATCTTTTAAATAGGCTCTCTCCAAGGCTATACCGGATGAGGAACTTGTGTTCCTTAAGGCACAGTTCATGCTCCTGGATCCTAAAGATGGAGGCCTATCTCTAAACAGTTTCACCTTGGTCAGTGCATCTTTCCTTATTGAACTATAGCATTTTGACCCGATCTTTCATTCGTTAATCTATATCCGGTATGTGTATCCCTGATTGATCTGGAGATCCCATTATCTGAATGGAAATATGTTAAGAGTTAAGAGTCACAAAAGGAAACAAATTAGAACTAAAACACCAAAAAGGTTTCCTTCAGCAGAAGCCTATAAATTCCCTCAGTTGAAAACCGATAAACCCTCCAAATTTCTCTCTAGCTTGGATGAGTCTTACAACCAAGAATGCATCCTATAGATATTAAAACCATATGGGAAAAAGAAATGAAGAAATAGAAATATGAATAGTTTCCTAAAGCAAGAACATAAACTAATATGTATGAAATATAACTCGTTGAGTGTCACTGCAGGCTTTAACAAGAAATGCTACTGATGCTATGATGGAATCAAGGCTTCCTGACATATTAAACACGGTAACACATCTCCTGTTATGTATTTTGTCTGTGCTTTTGAAGTTAAGGGTTGGACCACAGGACTAGTTATGAATGTAAGATATGGTTTCATGGCGGTGCTAGTTGAAAATGATTTTAAAATTCCTCTAGGGTGGGAAACATCGAGAAAAGATTGTGGCTCGCTGAGCTGTAGTGGTCGTTGTTTTCATCGTTATTCCTCAGTGTAACTTCGAGTTTTACCTTTTTGCCATTGTACTTGCAACATCAGACAATTATCATTGGTTTTAGATTTAGCATGGTGGAATATATTCTCCTGATATTGAGATTGATGTATCTTTGCTGGTTTTCATACTTATATGAACGTAGCAATGTGCATTAAATTTTGTCATTTTCTTATGTTTTTGGTCTATGAAGATGCAACCGCTGGCTCAAAAGAAACTAGACTTCGAGGAGTTTTGTGCTGCTGCGGTCAGCGTCTACCAACTGGAGGCTCTTGAAGAATGGGAACAGATAGCAACTTCAGCATTTGAGCACTTTGAACGTGAAGGAAACCGAATCATATCCGTCCAAGAACTTGCCGGGGTACGGTCCTAATTTAAGCTTCTAAGAGATCGCATAATCACCTCTCTCTTTCTTAAGATTAACCAATTTTCTTTCTTGGGGGCATAATTTAAAGCAGGAGATGAACCTGGGACCGAGTGCCTATCCTCTACTCAAGGATTGGATCCGAAGTTCGGATGGAAAACTGAGTTTCTTGGGGTACGCCAAGTTCTTACATGGTGTGACAGTACGAAGCTCAAGCTCAAGACCTAGGTGACATATTCATGATATAAAAGTCTTACTAACGTATGAATCAAGTCTCAATCATGGAAGCGAGACCTTGGATTCAAAGATAATAGGTGAAGTGAAGTCAAGTGGTAGGTGTTTTCTTTGTAAATGATTCTTTGAGCGTTTTGTTTTCGGAGGAACCAAACCAAAAAGGAAAAACATATTATATTATTATAGAAGGAAATGGAGAGTTCTTGTTCTTCTGGTCTTATTTTTTTAGCTTTCAGTTTGGTCAGTCTTTATTGATATGTTTGCCCGATTTTTTAGTCTTTGTCCTAATTCCATTTTTTTTAATTCATCATATGTTATGTGTTGGATCCTTTAATTACATTTTTAAGTTCCTTAAATTTCATTGGAGATTATACTTAATTATTACAAAGTTTTTACTAAATATATTTTTTGTTTATTCATGTGCATATATACCATATTTACACATTTTTATAATAGATAGATTGTTTAACTAGGATGAATATGTGGCTAATATATCTTAAAATTATCGCATTTGGTGACTTAGTCGTTGCTACTTAATTTATCCATTGCTAAATTATCTCGTGAAGGATAATGTTATCTTGCATGTAGCGTGTAACACATATATTCTCATATTAACTTTATACCCTCACATGTAAAATGAATATAACCCACACTGCAAAAGTTTGGTAGAGAAAATTAAAGTGGGTGGTTAGAACAAGCTTTTGATATATATGAATCAGTCTACTCATGAATTATTCTAATTTATCATTTTAAGAAATATGGTTCAATTATTCAAATAATTTGGAAAAGATTTTTAACTCATATTGACATGTTGTAATTAAGTTTGTAACTACTTTTTTTTTGGCTGAGTTAGCTACACTTGTTTTACATGCGAAAGAAACAGCTGAAATAAATGCCTTTAATTTCTTTGTATTGTTCAATGTTTTATATATTTATCAGTTTTTAGTACCAATAAACATACATATATTATTGAAAAAAATAATACCTACATATAAAAAACCACAAAAAACGTGTTCCACCTAACTTAACTTTAAGCCAGGAGAATCTTATCACTATAAAAATGCAAGAAACCCCCAAACACTTGAAACAATATCCACACTTGTCGATCCATAAAAATCTCTCTCTCTCGATCTCTTTCTTACAAGGCAACGATGGCAAATTCGCTGAGGAAGATGATTGTGTTTCCGAGCAAGAATGAATTGTCCGAAGCAATGGCTGAGTACACAGCCAATCTCTCCGCTAAGTTCATCAAGGAGAAAGGTCTTTTCACCGTTGTTCTCTCCGGTGGTGACCTCATCGATTGGCTCTGGTCTCTATCTCACTCTCCTATGTTTAAATTATATTCTAATAAAAAAAATCCAATAATTAATGGTCTAATTAATCAAATGTTTTGCAGCAAGTTGGTGCAACCTCCTTACATTGATTCAATCGAATGGTAAAAGTGGCATGTCTTTTGGGTCGATGAAAGGGTTTGTTCTTGTAATGATCCAGACAGCAACTACAAACTCGCCATGGATGGCTTCCTCTCCAAGGTTTTTTTTTAATTACATTTTAGATTAAGCCTTGATGATGGGTGTAGATTTTAAACTTGTTTTTGGTTTTAGTTTTTCCAAAAATATAATTTATAGATTATGAAAAAGTGATTTTCCTAAATAAAATAGGGAATTCAGATTTTGATAGTTTTTGTCAAAATCTATATGTCGTTGGTTTTTCACTTTCTCTTATGTGACTTGACTATTTATTTCCATTTTTATTTATTTTTCACGAATTTAATACAAAGTCTAAAAACCATAAATCAAAATCCAAAATCCAAAAAATATAATCCAAAAACCATTAAAAAACTTGCAAACATTCAGGGCATAATTTTCACAATGTTTTCATATATTCATAATTCACTGCTTGTCTTGCATAAAATATCGATCTAAATGATGTAGAATGTTTGATGTATTCTAAATATTCACTCCGTCTACATTTTTTTTTTGGTAATAACATTTTAGGTTCCAATTCCAAACAAGAACATCTACGCAATAGACAAGAACTCAGCGACTGATGGTAACACTGAGCATTGTGCTGCGCTCTACGAGGAATGTCTAAGGAATCTAGTGAAGGAAAACATAATCCCAATATCCAAAAAGACAGGCTATCCTGAGTTTGATCTACAGCTTCTTGGAATGGGTCCTGATGGTCACATGGCATCTCTATTCCCAAACCATCCTCAGATCAATGAGAAGACAAAATGGGTCACTCACATTACCGACTCTCCAAAACCACCACAAAAGAGAATCACATTTACTTTACCGGTTATTAACTCTTCTTTGTACAACCTTATGGCCATTTGCGATACGTCACCGGCTAAATCCGTGGCTGAGATCATGAAGCATAATAACCCTTCTTTGCCTTCTGCTCATCTTAGTGCTCAAGTTGAAAATATTTGGTATCTTGACCAAGCAGCTGCCTCTATGCTCTAGAGAGAGTTCTAAAACACATTAATAATGGTGTTTTCTTTAAATCACTAAGTTGCTTTGTGTTGAATGGATGATTTGATGTCTAATCTAGTTGTGTGTGACTATGACATTGTGATAATAATAATCAGTTTCCTTAAACCTGTCATTTGATTTCATGAATGGGGGGTTTTTTTTTTTAAATCATTAATAATCTTGAGTTAGACATGATCAGTTTAGTTAATTTAATTTGGAGCCAATGTTTCCTATTAACTCTTGATAATTATGGAAGATTTTGATGAAAAAAAAAACAAATTTTAAAAGAAGATATCATTCTACTTATTGATATATGAACGTTCTTGATACATATGACTTGAATCTGATGATCCATTGCTTGCAAGTAACTATAGATTTTTATTAGATTGTCGCTATATATTTTGCAATAAATTTTCGTTTGGTTGCAGATTAATTTCTAATCACTTAGTTTCTATAATAGTTGTTTTATTTTTGGTTTTTTAAATTTTTTTAATAAGCGTTTCTATAACAGTTTCTAACTTTTAGATTGCTATTTTAGTATTTTTCTTACCATTTCCTTTGTAATGAAACCTCGTAAACATATGAATGATCAAAATAATCAACTTTGATTATTTTGATCATTCAAAGAAACAGAACAGCAAAAGATTAAACAGAATTAATTGCAAAAAGTATATATTTAGATATGTATATACATATACTAATGATCTCGTTTCTGTATGTGCATGCAAGCTAAGCGTGGAGTGAAAACAAAACAATATATCAGTTCTAAACATCATAGTTTATCATTTTATTTCCCTCGTGGATACTAAATAATTCATCAAATTCACTAAATTAATAGAAGTGCATATCATCGTATTTGATTATTTCCTTAAAGTTGTTAGATAAAATTGCGAGCACGTTCTAACGACTATTATGGACAGCTCACACCTATGTGTCTTGGATCATTATTTGAACTTAATTAACCAACCCCAATACGAACTCAAGAATTTGTTTTGATATATATTGACGAAAATTTTGTTGATATAATATATCATATATATAGATGACCAATTTATTGCTGTTTTATGTGGCGTCGTCCATCGGTTGCTATTTTCATAGTAATGGTTGTAAAAGAAACACATAAATATGTTGGTATCAAGCACTAAAACTAGCTTAGTGACAATAAATTTGTGGCCAATTAGAAATCGGTGCCGAGTTCAAAAGGGTATATTTATAGGTTATGAATGACTTAACGCTTGTATGGAGCGTAAATGTACTAAAAATGATAATTTTGCATTATATTTTTGGTCTGATAATTTTCAAATAAATCAAACAAACTCGTGAACAAATAAAATAAATCTGGTAGATCTACCGCAAGAAAAAAGAATAAAGAATACTCTTTCAAAAACTGGTTTATTAATCATTCAAATGTATACAACAAAAATAAAATAAGACGTTGCATCATCTCATCTTCAAGATTCATAACATATTCTTCTTCTACCTTTCCTTAAAAATACTACATCTCATCGACTCGATCGAATTCTCTCTTACGTACAGAGAACCAAAATGTCATCTATTTTAGCAAAAACAGACAGAAAAAAGATTGTGTTTCCTACAAAGAAAGAATTGTCGGAGGCTATGGCCGAGTACACGGCAAAACTCTCCGCCAAGTTCTGCAAGAAGAGAGGCTATTTCACCGTTGTTCTCTCCGGTGGTGATCTCATCTCTTGGCTCAGGTATAAGAAGTCTTTGAATCCTATTCTTTTTCCTTTTTTTTTCTTTCTTTAATCACTAATATATTTGAATCTTATTCATAGTGTAAAAAGATTAAAATCCAACGTAATGAACTTTTGCAGTGAATTGCTGAAACCAAATTACCAAGAAAGCATCGAATGGTCAAAGTGGCACATTTTCTGGGTGGACGAGAGGGTTGTTCCATTGGACCATAAGGACAGCAATTACAAAACTCGCTTTGGATGGTTTTCTCTCCAAGGTAACAAAACATCATAACATAATATTATGATGCTCACCATTTCCGTATTTTTCTAGTGACGTCATACCATATTATCAAACTATTTAGATGCTTTGAACATATTTCATATCAATAAATAAATCAAACTATTTATGATTTTATTAAACAAAAATAAGAATAAAAAGATCCTCAGCAAATTCACAAATCAACTTTGATGATGTCATTTATGTATTAGTGCTAGTCTCTTCTTAAAACACGATATATATATTTTTTTACAAAACGTCTCTTCAATTACAAAACGTCCTAAAAGCTGTAATGCAAACAATTGGACCCAAAAGTATTGACGTAAATCAAACACGATATATGTATATTTTCTTGTTTTAAAATTGCAAATAGTTGATTTACAAATTTATAAAACTCAGTTAAACCGGAATTAGTTTGTAGTTTGTAGTTTGTAGTTTGTACTTATTCATTTTTTTTATATATATTTACAGTTTTTAATACTCGTATATCATATAGAATCCAATAATGAGTAACTAGTAGTATTAGTTGGACCAAAGTAACAAAAGTGGTTTTGGTCGGAGAAGGCTTATGAATCCACTTGTAACTACTCAACAAAGTCAAAGTTGCTCTCACTTTACCTATAAAGACGCTCTCTTCATTTTTTTCATGGCTTCTTCTTCTTGTTTCCTTGGTTCGATTCTCTTCTCTTCTCCCACTTACCTCCGTTCAATTTCTCTCTCCGCTTCATTCCCGAAGAATCAGCTCACTTGTTCTCCTCCTTCTACTGCGTCTCGTTTCGAGTCGTTCTCAGTTTCGTCGATCGGAGCTGGATCTAGCTGTAGATTATCTAAGGTGAGGAGCATGGCTACGACGGCGGCGGGAATGGGGAAGGAGGAGGAGAAGAAAAGAGTTGAGATTTTTGATCTCGAAGAGAATTTAGCGGTTGATTTGGTTAAATTCACAGCTAATCTCTCCGATAAGTTTTGTAAAGAGAGAGGCGCTTTCACTGTCGTTGTCTCTGGCGGCTCTCTGATCAAATCTCTCCGGTTTATCTTCTAACTTTCTTTGATTTTCAATTCGATTTTAAGATTTAGATTGTTAAACTTTTGCCAGAAATACGATTTGGATTTAGGGTTTTTAGCATCTGCAAATTTGGGGTTTGAATGTGGCTTTCTGTATGGATTCAAATAATGAATTAATTAGGTTTTGCTTCCTCTTTATGTGCTTTGATTGATCATTGACTGTTTTCTTGGTTGATTTTGCAATCTGTGATTCTCACTAAGAGTCTGGTTCTTTTCATAGTCATGGGCTATAATCAAGAACATTGCTTTTTGCACATTTGACATTACTTTTACTAATCATGTTTCATTTTCTAATGGCAAATCCTTTGCTCAAAATTTCAGGAAATTAGTAGAATCTCCTTACGTTGATTCTATCGATTGGGCAAGGTGGCATTTCTTTTGGGTTGACGAAAGGGTTGTTCCAAAGCATCACGACGACAGCAACTACAAACTTGCTTATGATAGTTTTCTCTCCAAGGTATTCAACACATTCTCTATCCCTCTATTATTGGATTCGACAGTAACTTCTTGACACTCTAATCGTTTCTTTTCAGGTTCCAATTCCGCCTGGAAACGTATACGCAATCAACGAATCTCTATCTGCCGAGGCTGCAGCTGATGATTACGAGACTTGCCTCAAACATTTGGTCAAGACTAATATCCTCCGTGTATCTGAATCAACTGGCTTCCCTAAGTTTGATCTAATGCTTCTTGGTATGGGACCTGATGGTCATGTGGCTTCTCTATTCCCTGGACATGGTCTATGCAATGAGAGCAAGAAATGGGTAGCTTCCATCAACGACTCTCCAAAACCGCCTTCTGAAAGAATCACATTCACATTCCCGGTTATCAACTCCTCTGCTTATGTAGCTTTAGTTGTTGCTGGTTCTGGGAAAGCTGAAGCTGTTCAGGCAGCTCTGAAGAAGACTGGGAATGTACCAGCGGGTTCTGTTTCTGCTGAAGATGAGCTAGTTTGGTTTCTTGATAAACCAGCCAGTTCTAAGCTTTAAACCGGTGGTATGCTTTCAATTTGACTTATATCAATGTGACTAGTTCCGGTTTGAGTTTTTTGGTTGTTTTGGTCGAGTGGTTTTAACTCGCCGGTTCTCTCCATTTATGTTGTTGTAATAAAAGCGTACTTGATCTGGAAATAATAATGAGTCAAATCAACGGCTTCCCTGATTTGTTTGGGTGATTTAGTCAAAATCTATCATAAAACCACATTCTCTGTACATATGGTTGTTTTGAATTTTGAGACATTTTTGACTAAGTTTGTGTAGCCGAGATCTGATAATTAAAAAACAAAGAGAATTATTGTTGAAATGAGGAATAAATGGTATGTAATAAAAAATCTGAATTTGTTAATGGGAGACTTCTAGTAGGAAATATCATATATAGATCATCCTATTTAGTACTCATGCACCTGTTGCCAAACAGATTTTCAAGAGTAATTGAATGAAATATTTTTAGTTTTGTATCCAAACACAATTTATTTTCTTATCTAATATTACAAATCATTACAACCAAACACAATTATTTCCTTATCTAATATTGCAATTTAATAGTATGAATTATGATTCTTCTATCACATTTGTTTAATCTTATTTTCAAGTTATTTTGAATGATTATATAATACATATAGTTAATCAAAAGTTTAGATTTTTTTTCTGCATATGTTGTGATTCAAATTTTAAAAAACAAACATATATTATTCAATTGATGAAAAAAAGATTTGTAGTTTACACTCCACATAGACCAAAACATTTAGACAATGATTCCAAGACATATTATTAAAAAGACCAAAATGATTCCAAATACGAATGAACAATAGCTTTACTTATCATGAATTCAAATTTATAAGTTTTATTCGGTTTAATCTGATTTTAGTTGAACCAATTTAAACTTTAAAAATATATAAATATTTAAACTCTGATTTTTTTTTAAAATATTAATAATAGTTAACTCTATAAAAATTACTAAATATTAATAATATTTAAACTCTATGAAAATTTAAAATATATAGTAAATAGGACCATTTAAAAGAAACTTTGAAACTGACCCAAATTATATTCTTTAAATAAAAAGTTTGCTAAAAAATAGTACAAAGATGTTAAAGGAACCAACAATATTTTGTATGTTCTTTTATATTTTTATAATCATTACATTAACAATAATTGTTTTTGCAATGCAATTAAATCTCTTAAATATTTCATTTACATAGACATATTTTTGTTTAAATATTAAGTCATCAAAATATTTCATTTAAATAATTGATATATTAAATATATATTAATATGTTTTTTAGATAAAATTTAAAATTTGAAATTAGTTTTATATATTAAAAATATAGAAAAGTTAACAATTCAACATAGATTTTAAAAAAACAAGAAAAATATCTATATTGTTATTTGATAAGTACATTTTAAAAGATAATTTATATGCGGTAGTTATTATGAAATGCAAGTAATAATATCCTAATTTTGTTTTATTTGTTTTACAAATGATATAAATGAAATTAAAAATAATCTAAACATCATAATGATCAACAGGTTTGTAAAATCACTAAACAGATATGTTTTTGTAATTTCTTACTCAATTTCTTGTCCGTTCTACTAAAATAATCAATCCAAAATATGTAATTATTTTAAATATATCGGTTACGGGACATAAAGCTTCCGAGTGATACGAGATATGATGGTTGTTTTGTTCCAAAATGGACAAATAACTAATTTTATAATATTGACTAATATATATATATATATATATAATACTAGAGCTACCTATTAATAATAATTATTTTTAATACAAATAGATTAAAATTATCAATCCAAAACGGATATATTATATTATTAGTTACAGGATGAAAAGTTTCCGACAAGTACTGGACATGATAGGTTTCATCCCAAAATGAACAGGTTTAAGACAAAATATTAGATAACTAATCATATAATATATACTAAAATAATATATTTATATCAATGTAATGAAATTTATTTTTTTAATTAGTAATCTGATATGGTAAAAAGATGGTGTAACTGTATGACATCATGAGTTATAAGAGACCGCCAAAAGTGATGAATCTCCGTATATGTTTTTTTTTTTTTGTATTGATAGATGATGTCGATACATGTTTTGGTTTTCATTTAAATAAGAATTTTTTTATGTAGATTAATTTAATATATAATTTGCTAGGACCTGCTCTAAATTATTTCAATGAGAATAAATAACATAATTGATTTGACATAGATTTGAAGCATATTATAAACCATAAAAAATACTATAAATATATGTTAAGCAGAAAAATATTTATAAACCATAAAAACCACAAAAATAGTAAATTAACTTACCAGAATAAAATATAAATATTTAATAAAAACAAAAATAACAAATTTATATTTAAAAAATTGACACACAGTGTACCGTGGGTTTGAATCTAGTTTACTATATAGAAATAACTTTATGATGTGTTTTTTTTCTTGGCTTTACAATGCATTTTACATGTCTAAATGATTTAATGTTTTGCAAAAAAAAATCTACAGTTATTAAATTATTTTGATTATGATGGTAAATACACACAGATTATGTGTTGTAGAAAGGATTAGATCTATTGAGTTTAAATGTGAGAATACACAGTAGATTAATTGTGAAGGTGAGTACATGATAAGGCCAAATAAATAAATAAATAAATAAATAAATAAATAAATAACAAAAGTAAAAGGACTAAATGTATAATAATGAACATTTATTTAATGAACGTGGTGGTGGGGTCTATAAAAATACCGAACATAACAAAGCCAAAGAAATAGGATTTATGGCTCCATGACCTTCTCATTACTCCCATTTGACTTCCCTTTCAGATTCAAGAGAGAGAGAGAAATAAAAAAATCCCAACTTTGAAGCGGAAGCTAGTTCAACAACGCGGCAAAGACGGAAGAAGAGATCGTATGGTTTTCGCCGGAGTTGTGTATCAAATCGCTTACCTTGGCGATTTTTGGAGGTTCCATTCCATAACTCTGGACTTTGATTACCTTATAAATTAAGGGAAGGAGAGAAGGAAGACTGGATTTTTGATATTTGGGGTTGATAGATGAAAGCTCTTAGAAGAATTCAAACCAAGTCTTCGTTTCCAAACCCATCTTCTCCATCGTCTCCGTGGACTCATTTGCGTTCTGCTTCCGCTCTTGTCACTTCTTCATCTCCAGCTTCTTGTTCTTCTTCTTCTGATCCGTCAGTCTCTTCTCATCTCCCATTCTCAGTTTCCAGATGATGCATTTGATTCTTGAGATTTTTGTTAATTCTTTCACAATGGCTGCTTTAAGAATAATCCAATTCACTATGGTTAGATGATTACTATAATTTTCGTATTTGTGTTCGATTGCTTCTAAGGGTTGTTTTTATTACAGAAGAGGTGATTGGATTTGTCCTAATGGACCCACTTTTTATAACTTCCATTATAAGATCAACATATCTTTCAATTCTATCTTCATTTTACTAGAAAGAAATTAATAAATTGTTGTATATGTGAGATCCTAACATGGTTTGATCAGATATGAGTTTTCACTTACTTGAAAGAAATATTTCAGCTAAATCAATATCCTGTGAGGTTCTCAAGTGCAGTGTTGTTCAATTCTTCAATTTCTCATTTCTGTTCAGGCATAGACTCAAGTCGCCCTGGTCCAGAAGAAAACGGAAAAAACCTCTCACACTTCGCCGGTGGAAAAGATTATTCACCCCTGAAGGTAGACTTCGGAATGGGGGAGTTGATTTGTTGAAGAAAGTTCGGAGTAGAGTGAGTCAAAACCTTCACACAGCTTTGTGAAGTTGTTAGTGTTTCTACAAATGTTTTGGAAAAATTCACTTTCTTATGTTTTCTTTGTAGGGTATTGATCCTAGCATAAGGTCGGAAGTTTGGCCATTCCTTCTTGGAGTGTAAGTTTACATTCAAACTCTATTAACAACAATACACTTATGGCAGTTGATTTTTAATAATATAATCTCTATCATGTTGCTTGTAAAATGTAATATGTAAAATGTTGAAGTCATGAACATTTTCTAGTTATAAGGCTCATAAATAAGCATCAACGTACTTGTGTCTCAACACACTTATATACTCATAGTGTTCTTGGTTTGTTTCCCTCACCTTTGTTTACTTTCTTTTATACAAACAGATGCGATTTCAATAGTTCTGAAGAAGAGAGAGGTGTTACAAGAACTTGGAGAAGGTGAGGGACAGATGAATCACACCGCTCAAGAATCTTTTTGCTTTGTTGTTTATCTGTGACTTGATTTTACTTGACCTTACAAACAAATGCAGAAAAGCGTATGAGAGACTACGCAGGCAATGCAAAAGGCTTCAAAGACAAAACAATGGGACTTTAAAGTTAAACAAGATCAATAAAACTAGTTGGTCTTTAGGAAAAGACTCTGACAGTTCTTGTTCTGATGATGTTTTCACAGAAGATATTGGGTACATTAGTGACGTCTCATGTACACTTGACAGAGACTACAGTACTAGTTCAAGACGTCTAGTTTCTGAGTCCTCAGACTCAGATTCTTCAGATGAGAATGATTCTGTTCAAATCTTTACTTCTTCTGAAGAAAGGGATGAAAATAGCACCTCTTCATCCAGTGTATATATCTCCCGGACCAAAGAGGACTTTGTGACTTGGCAGCGTATAATCCGTCTAGACGCTGTCCGTGCTGATACAGAATGGACACCATATTCCTCATCCCAAGCTATGGTATCAGAGGAAAGAGCACGTCGTGCTGCTGAAGCAGTTGTTTTAAAGGATTATACTCATTTGGAGCCTTCGAAAATATTTCACGCGGCACGGCTTGTTGCGGTTCTTGAAGCCTATGCCTTACATGACTCTGAAATTGGCTATTGCCAAGGAATGAGTGATCTTCTCTCCCCTATACTCTCAGTCATACCTGAAGACCACGAGGCATTTTGGTGTTTCGTTGGGTTTATGAAGAAGGCTCGTCAGAATTTCAGACTCGATGAGGTTGGGATCACAAGGCAACTTAACATAGTCTCAAAGATTATCAAATCCAAAGACTCGCAGCTTTACAAGCATCTTGAGAAAGTTAAAGCAGAAGACTGTTTCTTTGTTTACAGAATGGTTCTTGTGATGTTTAGAAGAGAGCTGAGTCTAGAGCAAACATTGCATCTCTGGGAAGTGATTTGGGCAGATCAAGCTGCAATAAGAGCTGGGATTGGGAAATCTTCTTGGAGCCACCGAATTAAACAACGTGCTCCTCCCACAGATGATTTACTGCTTTATACGATAGCGGCTTCAGTGTTGCAGAGGAGGAAACTCATAATAGACAAGTACAATAGCATGGAGGAGATTCTCTGGGAATGCCACAGTATGGTAGGGAAACTAGATGTGTGGAAGCTCTTAGACGATGCACACGATCTTATTGTTACCCTCCACACCAAGATTACGTAATTTCAAGTACAGAAACAAGATAAGACATGATTTGTGTTGTTTATTGTGAAACTTTCAGAGATGAGTTTCTCTGCCTCCATTTTCAATTTTGTATATGAAATGATTTTTTTTTGATACTGGGGAAGAGAATAATTAACAAACTCCGTTTCTCTTCATTCTTATTCAAAATTATTAATACCATAAGGACATATATGTATATCTTTAACTGTCTACTCCTAAACCTAACCACATCTAATTATACATTCCTCCAGCAATGAGTTTAAGGTTCTGTCTGAAATATCTCTTTGCCCTAATGAGCCGCTGTGAAGTTCATACATATAGGTGGTCTAACCTTAGCTAGAGCCAGCAACGAAGAAGGTAGAATCCAGAGACCATCTCCACATATCAAACCTGATGCAACAGCTGGAACCATCCCATCTGCTTTCTTTCGGTTCACCTTCTGCCAAACGAATACCACTAAGCTTCCAATACACATATCGATAGCAAACGAACCACCGACCAAGAACGGTACAGCCATTGCCATCGGGAGTGGGATCCACTTCCCTATCTTCTCTGGCAAGAGATCTCTCGCGAGGTTTGCAGCAACCGCAAACGCAAAGAACCCGTAGCAAAGCTCTAGGCAATGCTCAGGGAGAGCTGAGAGACCTTGAACACCGAGAATGGCCATGTTTCTGTAGATGATAGCATAAGGAGCCTTGTATTCACCGTTTGGGTTTCCAACATCAAACGCCTTGTAGAAGAGGAAAAAGGTGAGTGGCGCAACCACGCAGCCTATCGTTGTCCCAATGGCTTGTGCAACAAGCATTGAGCGGGGCGAGGTTAGCGTCAAATGTCCCGTCTTGAAATCGTGCATTAAGTCAGCCGAGACTGAGACGATTGATTTTATAAGACCACAAGCGACCATTCCAGCCACTACACCTTCGTTCTTCCCAGCCAATGCAGCCATCACAAAGAGCGCTGCTTTACCGTAGTTGTAAGCCATGTTCATATCAGTTAATCCTGCCCCATACGCATTACAGAAGCTAAGAGACGGTGCAAGGAGGTAAGCTACGAGGACGAAGTACCATTTCAACTGAGGAAACATAAGAGGGATCGCAATGATAGAGACAATGGAGAAGAATAAGTATCCAACACAAGCCATCCATATCGGAATGCTCTCTCGAATAAATACTTCATTCTCTCGTTTCAAGTTTTCGGATTCTTTTGTACCACCTTCTCGAACTTCCGGCACTGCAATCACTCAAATCGTTTATTACTTCGACATCAAAAACAAATACAAAACACAGTTTTAGCTAGCTCTTTCCTCAAAAAACTTACATTTGCTTACGCTACTGGTTTTGGAGAGTCTAGAGTGGAAGCTTCTTCCAGTGAAAAAGAGTATCTTAAGGAAGTTATAAAGCCCATCTCCTAAGATCAATGCAATGCATATAAACACCTTATAGCCATTTAAACTCTTCATGCTACTCTCTGGCAATGTTGCAGGGAACCATTCTCCTTTAAGCCGGGCTATAAGAGGCCACATTATTCCCCACGAAAGGATCGCACCCAAGAGCAACGATAGATTCACTAAATGTGAACAGATCATTCCAGCTCCAACATATGTCATACTGAAGTCAAAGAAGAATCTGTATCCCACAAAAGAGATAATAAAGTCTCTTCAATCAAACTTGTTTAAACATAAAACAAAAAGGTCAAAAACAGAGAAAAACTCACGATTTTTTCCAAGCTTGTAATCCAAATGTAGGGAACTGAGAGAATCCACAATCTTCACCACCTGAATAGAACCATCCAAAGGATGCCCAAAAGAAACTCAACCCAAATGAATTTATAAACCCACGAATCTGTTTCCTGTTCAAAAGCAAGAAGAATGTCCAATTCAATCCATGAACAAGTAAAGAAAAGAAAAAACAAGAATCAAGAACATACTTGGCTGTCTTGTCTCCTTTACTAGTATGGAATCCATTAATAAGAACAGCTGTTGCAGTTCCACTAGGATACATTAGCTTGTAATCTATAATCATCACCTGTTTAATACATAATACCATTCTCAGAAATCACACAATAGAAATCAAAATTTTTACTCTGTTTCATTAGTTCCTAAAGTCATAATTACCTTACGAAGAGGAACCAAAACAACAAGTCCAATGAAGCTAGTAACAAAGAGAAATGACGTCATCCATCCAACACCAGGCTCTTTAATACCACGAGGACTGTTTCCTTCAGTATTCACTCCCGTTAGCTCATAAGTTCTTCTATTTAAACCAAGCAAGTACGATGCAAATCCACCTGCAAGAGAGATGCTG
Organism: Cardamine occulta; assembly: GCA_028015245.1. Taxonomy (NCBI): domain Eukaryota; kingdom Viridiplantae; phylum Streptophyta; class Magnoliopsida; order Brassicales; family Brassicaceae; genus Cardamine; species Cardamine occulta. The sequence continues at coordinate 10,256,134 of CM051383.1, forward strand.
TAACAAGCAACAGCGCAAGTCTGAGCAATAGTGTTTTCTTGACGAGTGAAAGGAGTAGTGACGATTCCAGCTTTTTGTAAAACTTTGGTCCATGATTTGAGAAAGACGAAAGCAAGGAGAGCTGATGAGATGTTGAGATTAGGAACGAGTCCTGTCGTTAGATTCAGCTTCAGACAGATCACACTGTAGACAATACCGATCAATAAACTCGCGACGATTGCTCGAAACGTGATCTGTTTCCTCCATGGTGGTAGTTTTCTTGAATCAATAGACTCGTCTGATTCGGGAAATTGACTCTGTTCTTCTCTTCCAACCCTCTCGTTTTCCATTATAAAGACCTCTGAAAATTTAAGAAAACTGAGATTGAATCTCGATCGGTGTAATAAATTTGGTATAAAAATTACATACCTTATACGAGTCTCTAAATCGATTGGTTGCTTCTTGTACAAGGAAATAAAAGAAACAACGTTTTGAGCTATCGATTCGTGGGATATAGAAGAATCCAGAATCGAGTGAATTGCAGAGTCGGTGTTTGGCGTAAGATTGAAGAGAGGACGAATTGATTAAAACATTTATAGAAGAAGAAGAGAAATGAATGAAGAAAGAGAGATAGAGAGAGAGAAAGAAAAGTGTACGGCAGAGAAGTACAAATTAGGGTTTGTGTAATAGAAGAGAGTACAGATTAGGATTTAGTAGTGATTTAGATTCAAAGTTTAGTAAACAAAAAAAATGGAAGGTGCACACACGTTTTACAGTTAAAAGAGAGAGCGGGAGATATGTGGTTGTTCGTCTGACTCACTAACCTTTACATTTATTAACATATTTATTAGTACTATTTTTAGTGAAAGGAAACAAAAGAGATGGGGTAGTACAAAGTCCAAAGTTTGTTTTTGATTTTGTTAGTATAAAAATAGGAAAAAAATTGAGTCCCTTGAAAGTGTCGCTAGTAAAGTAAACCCCACAAAGAGAAAGAGCACTGACTTTTGAAAGAGTTGGTGTGCATGTTTGACTTCGGTTACCAATTAATCTCATCTGTCTCTCAATATTTGTATGTGTTGTTGTCATAAATATTAGTTTTTGTACGAATATACTGAAAACTATTCTATGCGTTTATTAAAAAACACCTACTACATCATCCAAATTCCAAAAGATTAAACATTAGTAGTTAATAATAGAATACTCTTTCTCTCAATTAAAATTACGTTTGTGAGATAGTCCTATTCCGCTGTAGAAATAATTGCTTGCCATTGTTTGGGATTTTCTTGTCCTTTTCAGTTTGCCATTTTGAAGACTCTCAAGGTTTTAGGAAGGTTGGTTGACGTCTTAGTGTGTGTTAGAATTCTGTTCTAGTTTTGTTTCTCTTATTTTTAGTTTCGGGTGTTGATTCCATTTGTTTTTAGAATTTGATAGGTTAGTTTATGAAATCGTTTTGTCTCCTTTCAATAGGGCTTTGTCTCCGAAAACTTGTTTTCTGTCGGCTTAGATATCTTCCGGGTTTACTTGGTTAATAGTCGGGTTTGTATCATTTCAAAAATTTAATAGTAAAATTTCAGATGAAAAAATAAATAGTTAAAACATATTAGCATCTTATTATAATAGTTTTTTTTTCTAACAGGTTTTTTTCTTGGGACAATTTTTTTATCAATAACTTATTAAATTCTGTATGTATTTTGTTTTTTTTTTCCAGCAAAAAAACAAATCCATTAAGTTTCTAAGAAGCGGTTTTTTCATGGGAAAACCGATCCGGTGAATTAGAGCTTGCATGGGAGAATAACAAATCTCGTGTTAAAACTCTATATGTATAAGTTTTACAGATCAAATTTATTTAGGGATGTATAAGTTAAGTTAGATTAGGTCCGTTAGGAGTAACACCAAACTATGACTTGCACACTTTGATTTCAAATTAATTAAACATTAACAACTATATCATCCAAAAAGAGTATTCTAACAAATAACGTCATAGATTAAAATTGTACTTCAAGCATCAAACATATGTATAAACCATTCCACATTTCTAGATATGGTTCCTTTTTCATATTGCTGTCTATAGTATTTGCATAAATCGTTCTGGATTAATTTTACTTTGAAATATCATATATTAACCAAATGGTGGTATCCCAGTGGTTTAGAGTTGAGTATGTACCTATCTCAAAATTCGGATTCGATTCCACTTGGCCACCCAACCCACAGCAAAGCTGTGCGAAAAGTAAGCTGAGCATAAAGAAGATTAGTTTGGGCCGAAAGACGGGATAAACCTCTGGATTAAAAAAAAAAAGCATATATTTCTTATTAATACTTTATAATGTACTTTCATAAAATTAGAACCACAAATTATGGTGATATTACTTATTTTTTATGCTTCTCTATATAATTAGTGACACATTGTTTTATTGGTTCTCATAATCTCTTTTGATGATAATAAAAAAAAAACTAGTATTATGTTATGCATGGATATCTTTTCTACATCAGTGATAGTGGAACAAACTATTAGATTAGTAGTACAAATCCTAGTCCACATATATGTTATCTATATAGACAATTATGTTTCAATTTTTTTTTTCTTGATATTATACATATGCGTACTCAATATTAGGATTTATTTTGTTTTTGATATATATTTATATATTCACATTATGTAAAATATTATCTTTAATAGACGAATGTATGTCGTAGTATTTGTGTAAAAGCCGGGCAATTTGATCAGAAATGCTACCTTCAGCCTCTTTGTTTCCCAAACGACGTCTGGTTATGTTATCCGGTACGTAGAGCACTCACCAAAAATGGTAAAACAACCAAAGAAATTCCGGGCAATTTTCAAGTCTCTTATTAGGATTCATGTCACGTAATCTACTACACTATTAAAAATAATCACTTTAAGAGGGTATTGCCAAACACTTCAAATAAGTAAATTTAAAAAATTTAAAATTAAATCTGTTTCTAAACACTTATACTAATAAGATATTTTCAGCTATGAATTCAAACATTATTAAATAATAAATAATTTTTTACAATCCTTACAATCAAACATAATCATTTTCTTATCTAATACTCTGATTTTAATAGTGTGAATTATGATTCTCCTATTATTTTTGTTTGATCTTATTTTTAAATTATTTTAAATTATTATACAATACATACAATTAATAAAAGTTTAGATTTTTTTGCATGTGTTATGATTCAAATTTTTATAAACGGACATATATTAGGAAAAAGGATGGTAGAACACCATTTTCTCTTTTGGGTCTCTAATGTTAGCAACAACTACACATTCAGTATCTCCTGGTTTAAAATTTTCCAGAGCTGAGATCTTTTCTAGGTCAATATTGGTTTCTCTGGAACGAGAGACTGTGATAGTTTGGCCTGTAGCACGGAAATTGATTGTTGTGAGTTCGACTTGAAATTTCCAAGTGTGGACATTCTGGAGTTGTTTAGTAAATTCTTTGTCATTCATCTTGTCCTACAGCTTGCATAGAAAATGAAAGACCGTTGTAAGTTCATTTGGATTGTTGAATGAATAAATGATGTAACGGTAAAGAAAAAAATGTTAGAATGGTAAGAAAATTGTAGACCTCAGTGGCTTCATTCATGACAACCACAGCTCTTCTTCCAGCAAGGTTCATGCCGTTCTGGTTGAAGACAACAACACTAATACTTTATGTTTTAATGAAGTAAAAATTACATATAAATTATATATATAACTAAAAGAAAAATTAATATAAAATTAAAATAAAAAAAATCTAAAACTAAATGAGTAGAGACGTATATTATTAAGTCAATAAATATAAAATTTATGTCTAGAGACGTATATTATTAAGTCAATAAAACTAAAATCACTTACTAACCAATATTTTATATTTTCAGTAACATAATAATATTATAAATCACAAATCCCATATTTTGTGATCTTATATTGGATTAGATATATATATGAATATAGTTTTTCGGCAGATATTAGATATTTATAACTGAAAACAACTGATTTTTAAAAATGAAAGCAAGATTTCACTTCACCATCACACTCGAAAGATATTTAATAAATTATTTATTTTTTTAGATTTAAACTCATTAATCGGATTGTCAATATTTACTTTTCATATATTTCTGTGAGTGTAATATAGATCAGGTATGTCACAGTTTTATATTTATTTTTATTTAAAAATTTTCAACAGTTTTATATTAGAATTTATATTGATTATTTTCCTGTTTTTGTATAGGGTAAAAGTTCTATGCTACAATAAAGATGGAGCATATAATTGGTAGATGAGTAAGGAGTATGGTTTTCTATTATTATTTTTGAAAACAGTAAAGCTTTACTAACATTTTAATATATTTTTTGGCAGGTATACTTAATCAAGTAATCAATATTGGATGAGTAAGAATTTATTTTCTTATTTCTTATATCCGATTAGTAATTTTTATTTTGTTTCTATTTCACTCTTTTGAAAATTCATAAATGTTTTTGTTTATGAATACAAACAACTATTATATTTGCTTTCCAATTAATTGATGGTTTAGATATTTTTTATATAAGAATAAACATATATTCTATAATTTTGGTCAAACATTATTTGTTTGGTTTTCTAAATGTTTTTGCGTGGAGAATGTTTTCCAATACTCACAAATGTTTAAGATCATCCAATCATTGGCATGTTTGAAAGGTAATAATCTGTTTTAGTTCATACTCCATAGAAATGTATTTAAACAATTCATTTTATCTTATGGCTATATGTCAAATCGGGTATCTACTTTGCAAAAGCTATTTACTAACAACTTTGTATCTTTTCAAATTAACAATTCTTTTTGAAATCAATGGTATGTGGGCTCTTAAATGGAATCGAGAGGCTTAACTAATGTTTCCAGCTGCAATAAAATAGATTGCAGCCAAAATCTAGGAATTAACCCCGATAAGCAACTCACACTTTAATATATCTGTTCATATATTTATTTATTTGCTCTTTAGTTGTAATACATCTTCTGATATATCTTGATTATTATAACTAGCTCTACAAAAAGAGTAAAAGAAGATCATTGTCATTGAAATTTAAATATTTATTTATAAAAATATAATTTTAAAATTTAAGTTGAAAATCCCATCTAACGCTTTTACCCAGTCTCTTATACTTTTTTTTTGGTATTAGAACGGCAAATATCGAAATAGTGAGTATGGAACGGAAATAAATAATTTGGATAATAAAAAACATTATTCAAACCATTTTTTTATTATACAAAAAAGAAACAAAACTTTTGGATAACTGTACGGGATCGAAAAATTTAGATAGATAAATTTAATTTTTACTACTTTGTATAAGGGTTGACTATGAGATGGATAAAAATCCACTTCGAGACAAATATTTTAGGAATTTTGGGTAATTTTTAAAAATATTTAGAGATATTTTTGAGAATTATAATTTTTTTAGATAATTTTTATTAATTTTATAAAAGTTAAATACTCAAATGGAGAATAAAGTGTCCTACCTAAAGCTCTTATCCAATCTCTTATTATAAAATTTTTTGAACGGGTAATTATTTAAAAAAACAGTTATGGGACAGAAACAAATTTATGATGAATACGGGACATGACGGTTTTTCATTCCAAAATAAATATATTTAGCTTATATACTAAAATAAAATAACTTAAATTAAAACTAAATTCAAATCTGATTTAAAACTCCTAATCAAATTGTTAGATTTGTTTTGATTAATTTAGAAAATATACACGTAACATGACTTAATATTTATAATTATATTATATCTTACATTTAAATATCAAAATAAGTTTTTCATAAATATATAATCCCGCACGCACATGCAGGTCTAATCTTAGTCTCCATTAATCAATAAGATCAATTAAGCTAATTAACTCGTCGTTCTTGAAAAGATTAAAGTATAAAAAAACTAGGTTTGAACCCTCGGTACACCGCAGATCAATTGTTTTAATATAAATATATTATTTTTTACTAAATATTTATATTTTATTATGGTAAGTTAATTTACTATTTTGTGTTTTTTTATGGTTTATAAATATATTTATTTTTTCTTTAACATATATTTATATTATTTTATTTTTTACGGTTTATAATATGTTTCAAACCTATGCCAAATCAATTATGTTATTTATTCCCATTTGAAATAATTGAGAGCAAATCCTACCAATTAGATATTAAATTAATCTAAATAAAAAATCATAATTAAATGAAAACCAAAACATGTATCGACATCATCTATCAATACCAAAAAACAAAACATATACGAAAATTAATCATTTTTTATGGTCTCTCATAATTTATAATGTCATATATTTTAATGAAATTAAAAAATAAATTTCATTATATATATATATATATTATTTTATTATATATTATATGATTAGTTATCCAATATATTTTTTAAACCTGTCCATTTTGAGACAGAAACCTATCATGTCCAGTACTCGCTGGAAACTTTCCATCCTTTAACCAATCCTTGATATATAATTATCCATTTTGGATTGATAATTTTAATCTATTTGTATTACAAATTAATTATTATAAATAGGTAGTTATAGTAATATATATATATATATATATTAATCAATATTATAAAATTAGTTATCTCTCCATTTTGAGATAAAAACTCATCATATCACGTATCAATCAGAACTTTTATGTCTTGTAACCGATCTATTTAATATAATTACATATTTTAGATTGATTATTTTAGTCTAATAGGTAAGCAATTGAGTAAGAGGTTACAACAACATATCCGAGTAGTGATTTTACAAACTCGTTTATCATTATGATGTTTTAGAGTATTTTTTATTTCATTTATCTCCTTCCTAAAAAAAAATAGTATATCGTTAGTTGCATTTTATAATAGCTAATACGTATAATATATCTTTTAAAATATACTTCTCTAATAATAATATAGAGATTTCTTGTTTTTTAAATCTATTTTGAATTGTTAAATTTTCTATAGTTTTAATATATAAAACTAATTTCAAATTTTTAATTTTTTCTAAACAAATGTATTAATATATATTTAATGTATTAATTATTTAAGTCGAAGATCTTGATGACTTAATATTTAAACAAAAATATTTCTATGTAAATCAAATATTTAAGAGATTTAATTGCATTAAAAATAATAATTACTGTTAATGTAATGATTATGAAAAATAAAAGGAAATACAAAATATTTTTGGTTCCTTAAACATCTTTGTACTGTTTTTTAACAAACCTTTTATTTTAAAACATATAATTTTGGTCAATTTCAAAGTTTTCTTTTAAATGGTCCTATTTTCTATACATTTTAAATATTACTAATTTTTTAAAACTTTCATAGAGTTTAATATTTTAAAATTGAATAGTTAAATATTATTAATATTTTAAAATATTTACAGAGTTTCAGTTAAAATTGGCTCAACTAAAACTGGATTAAACCAAATAAAACTTTTAAATTTGAACGCATCATAAGTAAAACTTATTATTTATTGGTATTTGGAATCATTTTGGTCTTTTTAATAATATGTCTTTGAATCATTGTCTAAATATTTTAGTCTATGTGGAACGTAGAACACACATTTTTTATGTTTCGATTGAGTAATAAATGTTTGCTTTTAAAAATTTGAATTACAAAAAAAAATTAAACTTTTTATTAACTATATGTATTATATAATCATTTAAAATAGTTTGAAAATACGATCAAACAAAAATGATAGAAAAATTATAATTCATATTATTAAATTACAATATTAGATAAGAAAATAATTGTATTTAGTTGTAAAGATTTGTAATATTAGATAAGAAAATAAATAGTATTTGGATGCATAGGTGAAAGTATTTTATTTAAGTATTTTTGAAAATCTATTTGGCAATTAGTATACGAGTACTTTTTTTTAATAGTATAGAGATTAGGACAACCAACACAAATGCATCAATCCAATAGAGTCGAAAAAAATAATTACTCTCAATCTTAACATTTTATTTCTCTTACTTCCATTAATTTTTTTTTTTCAACCTCCCTCTTTTTTTTTTGTTAAAGATCTACCTATTTATCATAGTAAGTATCTAACTATTTTCTATTAATTTCAAACTTGAATATCTTTTTTTTTTTTTGTTAAAAACTTGAATATCTTTTTCAAGATTCAATATAATTTCAAACTTGAACATCATTTTCAAGGTTCAATATTTTTTCACAAAAATCATGTGTTATTATTGTTGAATATTCAAAACGATGTTTTAATTACATAAGATTGTATTCACGATAGGTCGTAGAAGGAGAAAGCATCTGGCCTGCAATGGAGGAAATATTCGTCATCAACCTCGCCATATAGTTAGCTCCAACAATCGGAGTCCGGCGAAAGAAGTTAGTCCTCTTAACACACACCTCAATATACTTAAGTGCTTGATTATGCTGTGCCTTCATTGCCACGTAATCACGTACAGAAATCGATGTATAAGAACTCTGAAGCCGAGAAACCACGGCTTTGTAAGCGATCTCGCAAGCGGAGAAAACGGCTTTGTCCCTAGCATCTGTTGCATTTGGGAGAAGAGAGTCTTGGATTAGAGAGAGTGTCCCGTTAGCATTGGTCAGAGCTCTTTCTGTCGTCAGTTTCGTTATGGTCACGATGTCTGCATGCGAGAAGTTGAGCTGTGACGTGACGATCAAGTCACATTTCTTGAAGTCCACTGTTCGTTTGCAGATTTTGTTGATTAGAGACTTTGTTGATGGGTCCGGATCAACGATTGCGATTGAATAAGAAGGCAACTGTGAAGAAGAAGAAGAAGAAGAAGAAGAAGAAGAAGAAGAAGAAGAAGAAGAAGAAGAAGAAGAAGAAGAAGAAGAAGAAGAAGAAGAAGAAGAAGAAGAAGAAGAAGAAGAAGAAGAAGAAGAAGAAGAAGAAGAAGAAGAAGAAGAAGAAGAAGAAGAAGAAGAAGAAGAAGAAGAAGAAGAAGAAGAAGAAGAAGAAGAAGAAGAAGAAGAAGAAGAAGAAGAAGAAGAAGAAGAAGAAGAAGAAGAAGAAGAAGAAGAAGAAGAAGAAAGAGAAGAAAAAGAAGAAGAAGAAGAAAAAGAAGAAGAAGAAGAAGAAGAAGAAGAAGAAGAAGAAGAAGAAGAAGAAGAAGAAGAAGAAGAAGAAGAAGAAGAAGAAGAAGAAGAAGAAGAAGAAGAAGAAGAAGAAGAAGAAGAAGAAGAAGAAATAAAGAAGAAGAAGAAGAAGAAGAAGAAGAAGAAGAAGAAGAAGAAGAAGAAGAAGAAGAAGAAGAAGAAGAAGAAGAAGAAGAAGAAGAAGAAGAAGAAGAAGAAGAAGAAGAAGAAGAAGAAGAAGAAGAAGAAGAAGAAGAAGAAGAAGAAGAAGAAGAAGAAGAAGAAGAAGAAGAAGAAGAAGAAGAAGAAGAAGAAGAAGAAGAAGAAGAAGAAGAAGAAGAAGAAGAAGAAGAAGAAGAAGAAGAAGAAGAAGAAGAAGAATAAGAATATACATTTTCTATACTCTAACATGTGATTGTATAAGCTTACGAAAAATATACATTTATGTAATCAGATTATACTTTACAATCACTTAAGGTAATACCATTTACCTATTCATTTCCTTAATTTTTTGTTCAAATTTTTATATTTTTAATAATCTTTTCGTTCAAATTATAACGTCAGTTTCATGTTCAACGATATATTACGGTCAATGATCTTTAACCAAAAAGAATTATTCTGGTCAATGATACTATACCAAAAAAAATAAATACGGTCAACCATTAGCTGAATGTAACTACAGTAGAACCTCTATAAATTAATACTCGATAAATTAATAATTTCTCTAAATTAATAAATTATCTCAGTCTCAAGTTGGGCTGGTATAATAATTGACACATTTCGATAAGATAATAAGATAATATTTTTTTTGAAATCTCTGTGTAAATATATGGTCTCATTAATAACATAAATTAATAATCATATAAATTTATTATATATATATATAAGATATTTTAGTGAAATAATTCTAATATTGTTTATTATTCGTAAATTTGTAATTTTGTTGGAGTTTATCTCTATTTTTCTTAAAATATCAAAAATATATGATATTATCTTCTCAAATTGCATCAAAAATTATTAAAAAAATTTATATATGCAATAATTATTTTCTAATGTATAAATGCATTAAAACACATCGAAGTATTGTCTTCATTTTTCTACTTTTTATATAATTTTTTTTAATTTAGAAAAACTCTCTATAAATTAATAATTATTAATTTATCGATTAATTAATAACCTCTATAAATTAATAAAATTCTCCGATCCTAATATTATTAATTTATAGAGGTTTTACTGTATGTCCATTATACTTAGGCTGTATGGAATCCAAAGCGGAAGCATATTTCTTTTGAAAAAATTAGTAAGGCAGTACGTATCAAAACCATATATATAATTAAACATTATACAATATTAAAAATTATTATTAATAACAATTCAATAACATAAATTCACTACCTCAGCTTTACATAACTCAACTAAAATAACTTTTAAAAATTCGAAATCATCATATTCATTATAATTCTATGTTTTTTTAATAAAAGTACAATTCTATATGTTCAAAAAAAAGATCGGCATACTCAGATTTTTTGAAATATTATTATTCAGCTAATCAAATTAACACTTCAACATTTTATATATGATTTAAACAATTTTTTCAACAAAAATCTTTATAGATAAAAGATGAAATGATATGCACAATCACAAAGTTATTTTATTAGTTCTCAATTTTTTTTGTGTTTTTAAAAATGTATTTTTGGAAGTGTTATGAAAATGAGATTTCGAAAACTTTCGATCCCGATTCCAACGCGTGAAACGGACATTGAACGAAGATTTTTTGCTACCTAGCATTATACTTGCTTTATTTTATTCGAAGTCAATATCTATCTATTAAGTATTTCTTACGGAGAAAAAAAGAAGAAGATGACATGCAGGCATGAGAAATATACGAATGCATTATTATTGTTAAGAAATGGCTTAAACATAATATTTAATTACTACAAAACTATGTAATGCAAGAGTTATAGTAATATATCAGCAACAAACGTTGCTTTGATCAGATCAATTACAACTTTATTAGTAAATCCGTATTATACAGAGAAGCCAACAGAAGAAAATAATCCTAGAATACATTGGTCTTAGAGTACTTGAAAAAGAACTCTTCATTGTTACAGTAATTAAATAAAACTGTATAGACTTGAATCAACAGTTTTGGGAACCTGCTTGAGAAGTACCTATCAAACCCTTCAGGTACACTCCCAAGTAGTTCTTGTAATTCTCTTGGAAGCTCTCTATAGTGATTCAGTTTGTTCCTTATGACCCTTAACAAATCGCGGATGCTGTCAAACTTGTACCGCCTGTAACGCCCGATGTTGTCTAAGAATATGCTATCTAATTTCTCATCCCACCTCTCGTTTAAAGTAACCGCTGCTGTGCTTTCAAGTGCAGCCAAGAGCTGTGACCCTTCTTCTCGGTTTTCTAATTCGACCCTATCGCTTGCATCCCGCAGGAAAGACAGTCTCATGTCAGAGTTCCAGAACAATGGATGATGCAGAACTTCTTGCGCTCTCGGTCTGCATTTTCAAATATTCAAAAAAATCTTCTGTTAGCGGGAAGGAGAGTTTCCTAATCAACAAGCTCAAAGAAAGATTCCCGATCAATAAATAGCAGTTCGGAGAAGTGAGAAAAGAATAAGCCCCATGAAAATATATCATCAAAACTAGTTATAAAACTAAGCCTTAATGCTAAACTGAAAAACCGAAAGGTATAGATGTAATCTTGTGTATGAACAAATGCTAGTTTTGATATAGCAAAAGTGCCATGTGTACCTCAAATTTGGATCCGGGTGCAGGAGACCAGAGAGAAGATGAACAGCTTCTGGGAGACTCTCGATCAAGAAAAGATCCTTTCGATCATTCAAAACGTTTATGTCCCTCTCATAATTGTCTCCGTAAGGATGTTTACCACCAGTCATACAGAAAAACAGAACACACCCTAAACTGAAGAGATCAACAGCTCTTGTTTGTCGTTCATTGCGGAGTTGTTCAGGTGCTTGCCACCCAGAACTTCCAGAACCTATCATTAGAAAGAAAATTTTAAATACGAGAAGAATATATCCTTTTCTGTTTCCATTATTACATTGTATGATGTATCATCTAAGTTTTCAAGATTCTTACCAGTTGAGTTTCTAGTCAAGGCACTTGTGTCAGCTGCCAAACGTTTGCTAATACCCATATCTGATAGCTTCGCACATACAGATGAGTTCTTAACAATCAACACATTTTGAGGCTTTAGATCTCGATGTACAATTCCAATATCATGCAAATGAACTAGACCAGCAACTATGTCCCTGTAAAACAAACATACAAAGATCAGAAATGTGCAACCTTTTATGTAAGTGTCAAAAATGAGAAACTAAACAAACCTCATTAACTTCAGCAAAACAGGAGAAGGATGTCCGTTTTCTTTCCAAAGTTCAGCTCCCTCAACATTCTCAAAGATTGGGTTTATCTGAACTGAATGTATACTACTCGAAGCCATTGGACTCTCAAGCAGTCCAGAGGATGCAGAGATGAGATCGTTTAAGCTACAAGCACACCGTTCCAATGAAATATAGATAAAATGTTCGTCATGGTCCACCCCATACCAGCGGACAATGTTTGGATGTTTGTCCGAGGCCATTAGATTCAAAATCTCCTTTTGAGCCACATCATGATGTGTTTGTACTAGACGCTTAACAGCTACAAGACGACCTTCATAGTGTCCCTCAAGCACAACAGTTCCATTGCTCCCTTTAGCAATCTCCTTGTTGGAAACGAACAGTTTACCAACCCTATATCCTTCTGCTGGAGTATTATTGAGGCCAGGGAAAGAAGTACGTACTCTCTTCTCATTCTCTTCATTAGAAAGATCTTTGTTCCCTCCGGATATAAACCCATTCTCTTTCTTGTGAACCGCCTTTATAGTCCCATTTTTCTTGGATTTTTTCTTCTTCGGTACCGCGATTGGCACTTCAGATACATGTTCCTTGATCCGCATGCTCTGTCTTAATCGGCGAAAGGCAAGCCCACAAACAGAAAGGATAGTAACACAAAAGCCGATAAGTACGAATATCATATTAGAAAATTTGCTAGCAAAGCTTGTCTGCATAGTGCTTCCATCAATAATATCTGTGATCTGAGATATTACAGTCTCAGGCAGAGGAAGCGAGAGGACTTCTTCAACCTCTTTATTGCTCGGAAGTGCCAATTGATTCCCATCTGTAGGAGCCAACTGATTTGGTTTTCTATCTTGAAACGGAAGATACAACGCTCTGTCTTGAAAACCAAGTCTCGGAAACAGTTTTTCATAGTTTACATTACGTAACTGGATCACAGGAACACTTCTCGTATAGAATAGAGGGAATTTTTTTTTACCAGCTGATGATGATAACCCACCCATGAGTTGTACGCTCTCATGATTTTGTAGTTTAGCTTCCATCTCAGCATAAGAAACACTCCACAAAACATCTCCAAACTTGGATATACATTGGATTTTAAAATCTTTTCTCTCAATGTAAACCAGCTCAGGAAGATCTTCTGAATCCTTAAACCCGGAACCAAATAGTAATGGAGCTTCTTTAGACAAAACAATAGCCTTTTCTTTATCGTTTTCAACGACTGAATTAGAATATAGCTCGTCCATTCTGTACCTTTTAACCAATTTCCCAGTCTTCCAATCCAAGAGAAACACAGATGTGTCTTTCTTACCTAAAACAATCCTATCCGTCAATGTGTATGGTAATCTTCCAATGAACTCCGAAGCATCCACTTTCTGAACGAAAAGAAGATACACATTTCCATATGATACGACTTTGGTGAGAAACAAATGTAACTAAAACTCTCATTTAAAATGTTTCTTCCCTAACTTCAAATAATTCAAGAAAAATGAAAAGATTTCGAAGTTATACCTTATTAATGCATTTTCCATTTTGCATAGAGCAATTGTAAAGATTCCAATCCTTATCACAATCCATGTAAAAATCATCAGCAAGTCCCAGAGCACGTTCCTCATCATTGCTATAATGATAATGAGGAGCCTTGTAAGATGAATATATTGGCTCATTGGTATGAAATGTCCAATCCAGCTTCTCAGAGGACATATCAACCAATGATATCGATCCATCTACCGTAGAAACCAACACATAACTCGATTCTCTGAAGAAAATCACAATTCACTACCTTGTTAAAAACACGAATCATCCAATAAACATAAACACTAAAACTTGAAAAAGATCTCAACTTTTAGAGGTAATCACTGATATTTTACATTCCCAAATAAATTAGATTCAATCAAAGCAAACCCTTTTGCGCAAATGATCGATCAATTAAATTGAATTGAAATGAGGGGAAAATGGAAAGAATACTAACCGGGTGGGTTGGGAGATTTGATTGGAAACGGATTTGTCAGAGAACTTTGAGATAATTTCAGATCCTTTGAGACTATGTGCTAATGGAGATACGAGCAGGAAGAAAATCAAATCAAGCAGTGCGGATCCTCTCATCGTTGGAAAATCATGAAAATTTCTCCTCTTGAATACAAAAAAGAAAACACAATCGAATTTCACAGCTTGAGGGGTTAGGGTTTATGAAGATCCATCTAGAAATTGTTCGGAAATGGAAAGAAATGATTTTTTTTAAGGATTCTACGCGATTTTTGAGTTCGCAAATTGATGTCGGAATTGATTTATTGAAATGTTGATGGCTCGGAGATCTCTTACCTCTTTAAGCTCGAATATGATAACATTAACAACAAACAATAACCATCCTCGGTTTAAACCGGTTATTTTAATTTGCTACTCATTGTTCGGTACACACCTCTCAAATCATCTTCTTCATTACAGTGCTGTCACTTTTCTTCCTTTTTTTGTCTTCGTTCTTCTCTCTGTGGCGCTGATGTATAAGGAAAAGCAAACAATGGAGGTTTTCTACTACTTGGTGTTTGGATCCATGGCAATCATTGTAGCTGTGTTGGAGCTAAACAAGACGAATAAAGATCGGATCAATACTTCCTCTGCTTTCAATTCCTTCAAAAACAATTACCTCCTCATTTTCTCTCTTATGATGGGTAATTTTCCCGCCATTTTCTTCCTTGAATTAGATGTTAGAAGATCTGAAATCACTAATTCACGTCAGAAAGATCAATTCTTGGTGACACATATGTATATTTTGTTACACAGCTGGAGATTGGCTTCAAGGGCCTTATGTGTATTATCTTTACAGTACTTATGGATTTGGAAAAAGAGATATTGGGCAGCTATTCATTACTGGTTTTGGTTCTTCAATGTTGTTTGGAACCATTGTTGGATCTTTGGCTGATAAACAATGAGAAACTTTTTTCATTGAAACTTTTATGTTTGTGTGTGATCAGATGAGATTGAGAGCTCTGTTGTGAAAAGTTTTAATCTTTTGTGTGATTTGATTCAGAGGTAGAAAGAGGGCTTGCGTTACATACTGTATAACTTACATACTGAGCTGTGCCACTAAGCATTCTCCGCAGTATAGAGTTTTGATGGTTGGTCGTATCTTGGGTGGGGTTTCTACTTCTCTCTTGTTTTCTGCATTTGAATCTTGGCTCATTGCAGAGCACAACAAGGTTAGTCTTAGCTTCACCATTCTCTTAGCTTAGAGTTGAAATTCATTATTCTGAGTCTGGTGAATCATGGATGTAGTATAGTGAAAGTATTAGTTTTGGACTTCAATTTTTGTACATGTCAGAATCCATTTGTGATCTGATGGATGGATGATGGAGAGATTGAAAACTGATTTGAAATTCTCTCTTTTATGAACAATTATGCAGAGAAGCTTTGAGCAACAATGGTTGTCATTGACATTCTCTAAGGCTGTTTTTCTTGGGAATGGTTTGGTGGCTATACTCTCTGGATTGTTTGGTAATCTTCTTGTCGACACTTTTTCCCTTGATCCTGTTGCCCCTTTTGATGCGGCTGCGTACTTTCTTGCAATTAGAATGTCCATCATATTGGCTACATGGTCTTAGAATTATGGATATCCATCTGATAGTAAAGATTTGCTCTCACAGTATAAGGTTGCTTCCATAGCAATTGCTTCAGGCAAGTTTAAACTTATCATCAAGACCGTAAATCTAAACAAGTTCAAGCTTGCATTAGATTTCTAATGATGTATCCAATTATTACTAACATAGTCTATTTCAATGTCTCAGATGAAAAAATCGTGTTGCTTGGAGTTATCCAATCTCTATTTGAAGGCTCAATGTACACATTTGTTTTCCTCTGGACACCAGCTCTTAGCCCGAACGACGAAGAAATCCCACATGGCTTTATCTTTGCCACCTTCATGTTGGCTTCCATGTTAGGAAGCTCCTTAGCTGCTCGTCTCATGGCTCACTCATCTCCTAGAGTTGAAAGCTACATGCAAATTGTCTTTCTAGTCTCAGGCGCCTCGCTTCTTTTCCCAATCATAACAAGCGTACGTATTCAATTCAGTTATCTTAAGTTTCTTCAGTGACAACTCTTTCCTAATATAAACAGGTCTTAGTAACCCCGTCAAAGGTGAAAAGCGAAGGCATGTCTCTTACTGGTTGCATTCAGCTTCTGGGATTCTGTGTTTTCGAGGCATGTGTTGGAATCTTCTGGCCTTCAATCATGAAGATGAGATCACAATACATTCCTGAAGAAGCAAGAAGCACCATCATGAATTTCTTCCGTATTCCACTGAACATTTTCGTCTGCGTCGTCTTGTATAATGTAAAGAAAAGATTTTGGTGTCCTCACTACAAGAAAAAATCTGCAATTTCACTAACCATTTTGTTGTGGTTTCTAGGTTAACGGGTTCCCGATCACAACTATGTTTGGGATGTGCTCTATCTTCCTCTTTGTAGCTTCCATATTACAACGGAGACTTATGGTCATCTCTGATAAGCCCAGTACGTAACCAAATCTGATCATCTCCAACTTTTCTCTTTTCATTATCTCCTATGATTTTGCGAAAACACATGTACTCAGTATCACACTTTGGTCTCGGGGCGTGGATGTGATTTTTGTTTGTTGGTTTATTGCAGAAGCAGAAGAAGATTGGATTCCCATGAAGGATCGAAACTCAGAAACTGAGGCCCTCAATCTCTAATCATTCATTCATTCATTTCCAACTGAAATGCCAAATTAGTCAATGAAAGAAAAATTAACACTGCTTTTGTTTGATTGTGAATACTTGTTAATTGATTGGATGAATTATTATCATCCAATCACATTTTTTCTTTTACCTAACAAAAGAGCAAGTGTTACTAGTGTCTGCTGATAAAGAGTCACTCTTACAGATTAAATATTTTGGTACATATTTTAATATACGAGCAGTTATTCTTTTAAGGAATACACATCGATTTACTATACGAGCCTAAGCTTTTCAATAACACGTAGCTTTTTGGTACTGACCAAACATGGATGATGTTGAAACGCTGAACGCAACGCAACCTTTCTTTAGATTTTTACTGTCGGAAATAACATAAAATAAACTATAAATGTATTAAAAAAACTCAAACAGATTTATCCTCTTCTAATTACCCATAATTGTTACCATTTTTGTATCATCTGCTGTTTGTACAACTAGAAAGAGAAGCTAACGCAGATTTTATAACTTCTTTTGAATTGCCTCTTAAGCTTGAGACACTGTTCTTAAGCGTTTCAAGTTCTGAGCTCTCACCAAACGAATCCTCTGAATGCTCCAAAGACTCAAGCTGCTTCTCCAAGTATCTCCTCAGACTTGCCTGTGCAACATTTATCAGACTAAGAGATGGGTTACTGTGCATGAACTTGGTCACCAGAAACCCGGCTAATATCTGCTGATCGGCCTTCACAAGCCCCGAGATAAAACAAGGGACCATGAGTTCCCCAAAACATGATGTAGACCGTCTCTCGGAACTTGCATTCGATCCTCTGTTCTCGGCTTGTGTTATCTGTTCTTCTTGGAACTCTCGAGATAGCTTTCCAATCAGATAACAGAGGAAGGAGAAGACTGAGCCGTAGCAAGAATTGGAGATGATTGTTGACAGAGTCCCAGAATATATAACCAGAAGTAGAACTTCATGATGGCTCTGACTCGATAACTCTGGAATCCCTTCTTGCTTCAACTGTTCTTCAATAACATTGAGACACTGAGTTCTGATCCGTTCATAGGGCAACAGAAGAGAAATCTTTAGTGCGAGCAATGGGTCAGTCTTGGCTAAGCTCCCCGCCAGGCTTTCTGCTTCATTTTCTTCAAGCAGGACCTCTTCAAGCTTCTGAAGCGATCTATCTATAAGTCGTAGAACATTTTCGGGCATGCATAATGCAATGTACTTTTTGAAAATATCCAGCCAGCACGAATGTAAAGGATGAGCTGAGACTACGTATTCCTTTTTTTCCTTCTCCACAGGTTCTGATTCCTGAAGTGTTTCCCATCCATCATTCCAATCATCATCGCCCCAGTCGTTTCCTTGGTCGGTTGCCTCATTAGACGGCAATACTTCGGCTTTCTTAGCTTCAAACAGCTCTTCCCATCCTTCTAAAATGGCCAGAAGAGCTTCAGCTTGAGAAGATGTAGCAACAGCAGCAGAGAGTTTAGAGAAGCAGGAAACAGATGTCTCAACACTCGATAGGTCCTCAGGGGAGATCTCTAAGCCTGGAGAGATGGATGTCACAGCGATCTGAGATGATTTAAGTGCGACCAGAGTATTTGTGAGCCTGCTAGAGCCATCAGCCTTGTCAGGCAAGGCTTGGTTAACCATGTCTTCAGTCTTCTGCATAGATGATAGTAACTCAGCCGAACCGTCCCATGGCAGAACGTTTGATTGTACCTCAGACGATGAGCCCTTGATATTCTTACCCGAGATGAACTGCATAAGCTCTAAGGAGTAGACGCGAACTTGACTTGGCAACTCCAGGTTCTCAGAAAATATTACGAGTTGTTCCCAGACTACGAGCCTAACACGCTTCAGTTCTTCCAAGTTGCCTTCCAAGTTACTGAGAGAAGACAGCAACCGGTAAAGATTCTGTGTTTCATGAGCCCCAGATACAAAATCCTGTAAAATAGGTTCAAGTACACTCAAATAAAGGTGTGGAAGATCCCGCAAAACTGTTGGATATCGAGAGGACAAATCTGAGAAGACATCAGAAATGGGCCCAAATCCACAACCAGAGAAGACCATAGCTCTGCAGAAGTTGAAGACTTCGGTGGCGCAATCACCAACCAGGACAGATCTGAGGTAAATAAGTATTGCAGCCCAAGCCTGACTTGGGGAGAGACTGTCGTCCATTACTAGTTTCATGAGAACAGTAAGACAGCTGTTAATGCATTCAGGGCTTATGAAAAGATTCTCCACAAGACTTGGACTAGATGATTTTACTTCCTGCATCTCATCGGCTAATCTTATCCAAAAGTTAATCAGTAAGATAAGACATTCTTGCCATGTAGAACTATCCAGGATGTGCATGTAGGAATCATTTAGAGGTAGAATTAACGTGAAATGCCGTTTCAGGATTTCCAGAGCCTGCAAAGGTTCCAAGATCCTGACATATACTCTACAGTGGTCATAGGTCTGCTCAAGTTGACTGAGGAAACCCTGGAAACTCTCTGTACTTCCAAAATCAAGATCTCTTCTACTTTTTAATGTATCTAACAAATTCATGATGTATTGTTTGTAGACATCTTGCCAGGATATGAGACCTTTGGACGAATTCTCCATGAAGAAGCCAGTGAGACTTTCTACCATTTTGGCCAAAGCTTCCAAGTTCATCTCATTGATGTGCGCATGGACTTCGTTATTGAAGCTGTCAAAGTTCAAACCGCCCAATTCCGCGATATTTTTGAAATTCAAATCTGTGATAAACGACACTCTACTGCATTCTTGCTTGAGGATGTTATACAAATTAGATAACCCAACAAAGGAACCATGTGGTTGAACCAACAATGATGCTTCCTTGCTTTCTCCCAAATGGCGATAGCATTCAGAAAGGAGTCCATATATGTACGCAAGGCGTTCTTTGTTAAGACCACTAACTGCCGGGTACACAATTGTGCTTATGGTTTGTATGGTGTCTGAAGCAAAGGCAAGTATTTCTTCCTTGACTTGTAAAATTTCAGCCGTGATGTCCTCATTTGTCCAAATCTCAGAGCAAAGGATAGAGCTTAAATACCTTAATATCACCTGGCGAGAAGACAAAGAAAGGTATAAAGTAGTTGCAGTTGAGGAAAGGATAAGCGTCAATGGTTATATATAAAGTGAAATTTACCTCTGACCGATTCAAGCCATACGTATCAGCCAATTTTAGTACATCCTTCAAAATCAGCTTCTTCTCCGATTTCACAGATTCAATGAGTGAGAAAACAGCAACCTTAATGTATTCAATATCATGGGACAAAAACCTTTCAGTATCAACCCCAGGAATGATTCTCTCCAGAATTCTAGAACGGTCAGCTACATGCATTTTTTCCTCTAATTTATGTTTCCATTCCTTCCAAAAAGTTGATTGAAGTTTGTCGATCCTGCTCATATCATCTGAATATATACATAAAACAGAACCTAGAGGTCAAAAAGAGTCAAGACAAAACAGGTATATGGCGAAAATGTTAAACCCAGAAACCTTACCAGAGAGACTTTCTGTCTGCTTTCTCTCGAAGTTCTTCCGTAGCAATTCTCTCCTCTGAATGGGAGCCGTACACTCTACTCCAGAGTCATGTAGCAAGCTATATATCATCCCTAGACTCATGATACTTCGAATTTCTTGGTAGTTCTCCCTTATTTTCAACTGCTTCTCTATAACTTCTACTGCATTAGATGCATCTACTAGATTCAACAGAAAGGAGCATCCTATAATGTCTTCCTCTTTTGTTACCGGATTTTCGATGATTGAGTCAGTAATCATGGCTATCAGCTCATCTTTTGGCGCAAAACCATTCTTTGCAAGCCAGGAAAGAATGGTAACAAGAGCAGTTGATTTTATGCTGACAAACTGCTTTCCAGGAATTGAATCAAGCATTAGACTTTTATCCAAATTACTATTTCTACCCAGCTTAAGCAACCAAGGAAGATGCGAAGCAGCGAATGATAGAAGCTTCCCATTTTCCTTTAGAAGAGATTCTAAGTCCACACAACTATCAACCGGCAAGTCCTTAGCAACACATGAAAGTGTATCTTTGACTCTATCCAAATCTAGTTGTTGATCACTGCCTAGCCCATCAAGCATCTGAGGTAAATCTCTCAGACAAGAAACACCGTCCATCTTGTGAAACTCAATAGAATCCGACTCTGATAACATTCCCAGAGTCTCGCATTGCCCTTGCAGGTCAACATCTTTCCATGCGTGCAATAACTCACTGATCGATTCATCATCACAGTGACCCAATGCAAAGCCAAGCAACTGCTTTCTAGAACTTATATCCATATGCTCAAGCGCAGGACCTCTTGCTATGGCAGCACCTAAATCCCAAATCGGACCATGTCCCTTTTTGGTTAGAACAAGGCATAGATCAAAAGCCAGCTGTAGATCGCCTGCCGCTGCAGCTTCTCTAGCAATAGCTTCTTCAACAGATGAGATATCTTCAGAAGAATTCAACCCAAGAAGTTTAGCAACCTCAATAAGTTCTTCAACATGTAGATAAGCCCCAGGATGGCCCGTGATTGCCATCTTAATAATCTCCATTGGGTCTTTTACTTGTTTGAACTGCACAGGTAAGAGACTAACCCCAAGATCTGGAAGCCTAACAGTAACTGCATCAATGATATCGGCCTCGGCTTTAACAGTACGGCTACTAGAAAATATATTTAGGCACTCCCTTGCTCTCCATATCTGAAAAATAATTTTCAAAAATGCAAATGATAAAACATCTAAGCACAAAGAGAATCGTTGCTAACAGTAAACTTTGTGAGAAGTGAGAACCAAAAAAAAACTCTGGATCACCAGAAGCAAGAATTTAACAGGATGGGATGGCAAGTTGCATAAATATATTTAGCAAAGAAAAAGCTTTATATAAAATGAAGAATCACCACTTACTTCTTCAGAAGCAAGGCTTGGGGCAGAGAAGAAGTATTCCTTTGCCGCATTAATAACAAGACTCTCTGCCTTCTCTGATGGCAAAGCAACTGAGCCTGTACCCTTGAGATAATTTCTCGCCAGAGAAAACTTCCCAGCCTTCAGAAGTCCTCTACAGAACTCTGTCAGCACAAACTCAAGATCAAGGAAAGGAAAGGCTTTCTCTTGCAACTGTCGCAGATCACGCCACATAGACGCCCAGTCATTATCAGATCGTCCAGGTTGACGACGAACAAATTTCGAAAGCATGAGCCGAAGGATCTGCTTCACACCTTTTTCATCTGAATGAACCTCAAGAAAATAATTAATTGGTTTCGGTACCTGTGCAGCAGAAAAAGGCAGCATTATAACTTCCATAAATTTCAAACATAAGATCCCATTGTACTTCTTCGGAGGCAGATAACCAATAGAGTGCACAAATTTCTATGCTTAAGTTAGTTCATTTCAAATATATGCACATGGAACAAGGCTGCATATTTTTTGCTAAAAGACACCAACTTATATAATTCAAGATGCAGACAGATTTTGAAACCTGATAAAATTCCAAAAGCCTCCCTGCTTCAATATGACCTTCCGCCAGTTTTAGTCTTTTCTGAATGTTTTCACCATCGGTATCTGCATTTGGAAGTAAATTTTGTTTAGCAATAACCCAATAAGGACGTCTAATTATTTAGTTACGTAGAATTAGGGTTGGAAATACATTGGATATGGACAACTAACCATGTATCTTCGGTAGCTTTGATAGCATTGTTGCCATGACATTCCACTTATCCGTAACTTTGCATAAATACAGACATTGCAAAGCACAATCAACAACTTCCACCTCATCTTTGAAAAAACAAACAGTATTTACATCCATGCACCCTTCCTCAATAACTTTTAAGCATAAATCCATATTACTTATTGCAGACATCTCCTTCAGCCATTTAACTAGAAATGACTCCTCATCACGGTTGTTTATCCCCAAAAACCTTTTCTGCATAAATGGAATTGCCTTGTCATGCAATCTTCTAACAACAGTTTCAGCTGTAACCCCTTCAAGCATTATTTTAAATTTCTCATAATCAGATAAATGCTCCCACCCGACAAGGCTCAAGCTGAAGCAGATTTCACCTCCAATTTCGTCAGAATAAATAATCTGGTGCAAGTGCGATACATCCTCACGGAACTGTTCCAACTCAGATATGCCTTTTCGACATGCGATATCAATCAAGCAAATGCAATTGTCTAGCAGCCCAGTGGAAGAATCAATATCTCTAGCCCTATTCTTGTACCATGCAGCAAGTTCTTCTGATGATGGCCAATTATACCCTAAACACCTCCTAACAATTGGCTCAGTTTGAATCTGAGAATCATTCTTGCCATTCTTCGGCAATTTATTAATAAACCTAACCGTCTTCTCACATTCAACCCAGTCTTCTTCTCTCACTGCCATACTGGTCGGAGGAGATTTTCCTGGAAGAAGATGTGCATACGTTTCAACGGGAACTGTTTCAGGAATAGCTGCCAAAATTTGCAGCATGAAAGAAGCAAGTGAATAAGGATGCCGCTTAAAGAGCAGGTTTAAGGCCCCTATTCTCCCACTCTCAGCAAGTGAAATAGCAGCCTGATTGACAGGAATGCTCCGAAATTTTCTGTAATCCTGCACTGAATATCTGTGGAGGACAATGTCATCAACCATGTTTAGAAGTAAGTGGATAATGAATTTAACAGTAGAATAAAAGCACCCGAAATTCTGAAATGCAGAAGCAAAACCTATGTGCAAAGAGCTTGAAGAAATCAGATGAAAACTGCCTAACTGGGTATATAAGGGTGACAAAGAGGGCTTTGAGTTTTCAGTTGCAATCTTATCAAGAAAACACTTTAAACTCTAGAACGATGTCAAATTCTAAATGACACTTATTCTGTGTTGGATAACCATAGAACAAAAAAAAAGATCCTGGATATGAAAGACATAAATAGTATTATATGACATACCAGCTTGGCCTATCCGTAGAGAGGAAAAGAAGACAGGAAGCGTAAAGATATATACCTGCCCATGCTTATCCCCGAATATGTGTCGAGCCTTTCACTAAACTGTAATAGACGAAGCCTAGCCAAACGAAATTCCCAAAGTTGTTGGGATTCTTGATCTTCGGATTCAGAAAATACATAGTGATTAGTTAGATAAAGTCCATGTGCAAGTAAGGCCTTCATGGAATCTTCTGTTGGCCCAATGCTATCTAAGCATTCGGAGAGCACAAAAGCTTTATCCTTTATCTTTGATAGAATTATGTTCACATCATTGACCCCTTTTTCTGAGTTCAACCATCTTGACTTGAAAACTTCATCTCTGTCCAACCCATGACTATCAGCAAAATCCAAGGCCTCTTGATACTGGCAGTTCTCAACTAAGATTTTATACATTTGAGGAATTGTTTTCTCAGTAAAAGATATTAGCCTCCATAACATACCACGATCACTAGTATGATGCAATTCACTTGGGTCCCTGTCAACCTTGGCCAGAGTTGATTTTGCTTCTTGCATTGAACTTTCTAAAACAAAAATGTGTCCTTCAAACTTCCGAAGTCTTTCCACAATAGGCATAGAATAAATGGTAGCATCCTCTTGAACTATAACACACCTACTAATGTCAAATATACTAATGTTACCGCTCCTTTTCAAAATTGCAAGGGCATGATCAGACCACCAAGTAAAATCTACAACATTTCTTAAACTTTCTTTCGAACTTTGTAGCGACTTATCTGGCTTCAGTGAATCAGAACTGGCTTCAGAAGGACAACAAGAAAGTGTCAGTCTAGCTTTCTCCAACTGGAAAAGATGCACACACCCACTGCTATCAAGACTTGCAACATGTGACCCTTGAGGTGAGATTAAAATCTTTGGATATGCCAACTGATCATCTTTTGTCTCACAATACACGCCTTCAAACTTTGTGGTGGACAAAAGTTCGAGACCTAAATTCTGACACTTGCGCCAAAGAGAAATACACGATGAACCTGAGAGTACATAAATACCAAATTAATTCTCATAGAATCATAAACCCAACATCTCTGTCCACAAGAAATATTTTAACAACCACATTTTTCATTTAGCAATCACAAACATTGATAAGTATAGTAGCATTCCTACATATATAAACACAGCTATGTTTTCCTAAAATTGATTGATTTCAAGCCACCGTGTAGCTTTTCAGTCTTCTTTACATGAGTCTTAACAATAAATACTACTAATTCAAAACTTCTTAAACTTAAATAAGTTGTATAAAACCTACCAGAAGTCGATGATACGCCTGCAGCACTACCAACAACGAGAAGAAAAGAAAGATCCGGATGATAATCATAGCAAAAAACATGGTTGGGGAATTGCTTTCTCAAAGCTGGGACACTATTTGAAGTATGCTTGGAAAAGGCAGAAGCACTTGGCTCCCTACTGATCTCGACACGATAAATAAGTCCATCTGATGTAAGTATACTGAAAGAACACCTGCAAGAAAAATGCCATTGGAATAAACCACCAGTCAAAATTTCATATCAGCAGTAGCGCTTAAGCAGACGAGGATATTGTAATGCTAAAGGGCACATTACGATCCCAGTACTCTAAGTCTTAATCAATAACAAATAAAAATAGGGACGGAAAAGGAAACGTACAAGCATGATGGTTGCACATCACAGTCGTCCTCCATCAATCCTAATAATGATGAAGAAAGCTTCAAATTTCTTTTTGTGACTTGACTTATTTCTTCACCATTAGCTCTGATGAAAAAGAGGGTCTCGCTATCATCCACAAGACCAAGGATATCATGATTTTCGGACCACACTCCAGAAATAAATGATCCTGATATGCTTGCTGATGCAGGGAACAGAAGTTAGAAGACAGAGGGCAGAAAGGGCCTCGAGTTAAGAAAACAGAAAGAAAGAAAAAAGGTATTGTGAGGAGAGCATATATTGGAAATGAATAGATGACTGGAACAATCTTAGGTTTTACAAAAAAAAAATGATTCCACATACCAAACTTGGAGAAAAAAAATGCATTAATAAAATATTACGCAGGTTGTTATGAGAATACATCTAGCAGATAGTTTGACATGATAAATCCAGTATTCTACAACTTAGTGTATGGGAATGAGCTCTGGCAATGATCAACGAAAAAGTATTATCCAGCAAACATTGTGAAAGCAAGGGAAAATAAACAGGAATTTCTTACATGTAAATTTGCCACAAGGTTTCATGTAATCATCATCCTTTCGCAAGATTGTAACGTGATTTCCTGAAGTGACAGCCACAAGTTCTCCTCTTGGTGATACAAATAATGACACTGGTTTATTATTTTTTCTCGGATGCCAGTATTCACTCCACTTTTCTTTGAGTTGACTAACACCTTAATACCATAAGAAAATAGAGATGAAGAAGCATCTATCAACCAATGGGCAATATTCAACGAAAAGAGGTGTACACAAACATGAATCCTACAAGCTCATCAAACAAAATATTCAAATTCACAAAATCTGAGTTTGTGTATGAACTTTGCTAAACGGCATAACAAAAAATCATTAAAACTTCTACCAGTCTACTATCTATCCCTGTATTTTGATAAGACATTTTAACATTTACAACAGTACACATACTGGCCACGAACAGTAATTAACCAGCAAAAACAATTAATACCAAGAAAGATCTTCATGCTAAGCCCTTTGCTAAGGAGTAAGGATGATCAAAAAAAAAAAAGGAGTAAGGAGTAAGGAGTAAACAGCTACATTGAACTCATTCCTTTCTGGAAAACTAACGAAACTAGAGAACATGATAAAGCTCCCCACTTTATTCACCAGCAGGTAAAAAAACTAGAGAATTAACCATCTGCAACTGACCTCTAATGGAGACAAGCGATCGAACCCTTCCTTTCGAATCAGTTCCATCTGCCTGAACTTCGACAGCAGATCAAAGCGCAGTGTAAGATATACCAACACTAGACACACATCAATTCTAGTTAACTCTATAAGCATGAATCTTGTACCTGAGGAAGAGGAGGATATCTAGGAACGTAAGGCAATGAAGCATGATGACGTATCTCGTACAACACTTTTCGTCTAGGACTTTCCATGATCAATCACCAAAGTAGATTGAATAATTGATCAGCACATCAGTTTCTGCCGCCGTCTGGCTGAACTGGAAAACCGAAGCCAAATCTGTAGGAGTTTCAACAATCTTATGCACTGAATCGATCGAATCTGAAATTGTAATAGGTTTCACTTGAACAACTTCTCAGGTTTAATTGATCGGAGCTGGAGATCTAATTCACAGGATAAAAAATCAAAAATAATGAAACTAAACATCCGTCTGGATTCTGGAAGGAATCACTGAGACTAGCAGGGTTCGGGCCAGGCGGCAGATCTAATTAATAGTTTTAGGGGTCAGATTAGTGAGCTTTGTCTGTCTCGCAGTGGCTATATATTAATTGTGTTTTGGATAAGAGGTGATGGGTTCGAATTCTTTGCTTGGATTTTTAATAGTAAAACATTATATGTGGCCTTGATTGGTATGGGTTTTTAATAGCTCAGGAAAAAACTTTTGAATAAATACTTAAAGAAAAAAAACATTACATTAATGTATTTAAAATTTAATATATTCTTGTTAAGAAAAAAATAAAATAAAAAAGTTATTAGTAAATTAGATTAAAAATGATCAAACATAAAAAATTTAAATTTAATATTTAAGAATTTAAAAGAGACACAAATAAAATCAAGTTATGAATAATATATTTTACTAATTTCGTTAAAATGTCATGTGACAAAAAACAAAAATATGTTAAGTTAATAGGAATAAAATTAAAAACAGAAACAAAAATAAAATTGATATGTGTAAAATATCTTTAGATTCACCACAATATTTTTCAATGCCTAGAATTGATTCAGGCTTATATTTATGATGTAAATTCCAAGTCCAAAATATTAGAGCTCTAATCTTTTATTCTTTTGTTTAAAAATTTAGTTTAGAAATTAAACTAAAATCCAAAGGCATCTTTAATCTGATGATAATAAAATATTAATATGAAATAGAGATGAGAGAAAGATGAAAGAGAGAGAAAATACTATGATGAACAATAGAAAGAGAGAACAGGAATAAATCGTTTATTGCCTAAATCATTTATAGGAAAAACAAATTGAATCTGAAGTTAATGGAAATATGGTGTAATGGAGATAATTTAGGGTTTAGTGGAGACATTTTAGGTTTTTGAGGAAAACAAAAAAAAAGTTATAGAAGTAAAAAAAAAAAAATTACATAATTTTTGTTTTTTTACTTTTACGATTTTAAAAAATCAGTGTGAGAAGTTATTTTTCAGTTTTTTCCTCATCTGCTTTTTTAGTTTTGATACTTTTAAATGAGATTTAAATTTATAATAAATATCTATATGGTTCAAGTTTTTTTAAAAACTATATGTGCCATGTTTTTATAGGTGAAGTGGCATGTCCTTTATATTATAAAGGATTACATAAAATATTTAATATATTTATTTATATGTATGCTAATACATTATACATATATACATATTTATACCATAAGTTTTTATCTTAATTTTTAATATCTAAACTATATTTATTAAATTATAATTTTGTTAACATATTATTTTAATTAAAATTTTAAAGATATAATTCCAATAAATATAGTTCCAATATAATTTCAATAAATATAATTCCAATAAATTAAGAATATATTTAATAAATATAATTCCAATAAATATAATAAAATATAATTTTTATAATATAATTAATAATATATTTATATTTTATATTTTAAAAGTAAAAGCAAATATTACGCCAAAGTCATGAGTTTGACATACGGTTGCTATAATTAAAAAAAAAAAAAAAATTAACCCAAACCATACATTTGGGTTTATAGTTAAGGGTTTGAGTTGTGGTTGATACAATTTTTTAAAAAAACATTTAACCGAAATAATGAATTAGGCTTATACTTAGGGTTCGAGTTTCGGTTCATAACCGTTAATGTTTGAATAAATGAAGATATAAGGGATCAATTGGTAAAGTGCAAGCAAATGTTACTCCAAATGTGTGGGTTCAACTTAAGCAGAAATGAAAACTATTGCTAAAGCCTTGGACACTTAAGCAGTTGTTTTTTTTAATAAGGATGAATCTCATCAAACTGCCAACTCAAACGCATCAATACCAAAAAAAAAATACATTTATTCAACCCTACTAACTCACTAGCTATTTCTTTTCCTTGCTAAAAAAAGTGTATGTGTTACACCGAAATTTTTATCAACAATGAAAAAGCTGAAGTTGAGATTTCACTTGTATTGGAAAAATACATTGGTCTTTTCGTAGATTTCACTTCCACTAAACACGATTGGCTTTAGAAAAATGATTGTTTCACCAAAGGTTAGCGACTCTTTTAAATTCAACGTAAACAACATGTGCATCACGAGTGCAATTTGTAGTTATATATGAACATAAATTTGTATTCATCAAATAGTTGCACCATTGAGAATAATGAAGATCAATATAATTTTAAAATCTTTATATTTTAAAATCACCATATCAATTTTTATGTGTATGTACCAAAAAAGAAATAGATCTCTCATTTGACTTGTGTTTTATTAGTATAGAGATAATACCTAATATATATATATATATATATATATATATTAAGGGAAAACTCTAAAACCAAATGCCATTATTAAAAGATAAATAGTGAAATTTTATTTTTTTTAACTTTTGATATATGGGTAAAGTGACGATTAAAGCCTGAAGTGAAGCAACCTCAAAGACTATTCAGGTTTATTTTCTTGTAGATCAAGTTGGTCTTTTTGACTATAACAAGTAGAGCACCACTTGTTAGCACTTTTCTAGAATCATTTGAAAAATCTTTTGGCGCAATTAATTAAGACATTATATATAGAGAAATGTAACAAAATATTTCTAACTATAATAATATATAATTTAATCATTTAGAGTTTTAGTTATTGAGGAAATTATCTAACATCTTTTGTTTGTTGGCTAAGAATCCATGGTTAGTTGTTGAATCTCGACGACCTGATTAAAAAGTTTTCGTCTCTATGGCCCTTAACAAAATGTCTTAGATACGCTAAATAGCTAAATCGATTATGATTTAATTGTTATAGCGGGACAGTAATCAATACTTGAAAAGAAATGTATGAGGGATCCATCAATTGAGATATGAAAGTTATTTGAGAGTTATTATAGTAAAGAGAATTATTTATAAAAGTATAATATTTTCGTAAGTTTTTAAGGGTTAAAAGAATAAATTATACTCACAAACTATTACATATAGTTACAAATATTTTCCCAAAAATTGTTCTTCTCATTTAATATATTTGGAAGGTGTATTGAATTGTGTATTTAGAGAAATTTGAGTTTGAATGACAAATCATGTGTTATTGAAACATGAATTTTAAAATATCTTTTAAAATTCAGTGTTATTGGATTAATGATTTTAAATTATACACTCAAATCCAGTGTTATTGAAAATATGATTAGAATTTGATTTAAAAGTTTCAGATGAGATTTGAGGGGATTTTTTAATTAAAAATATAAAGACCAAAATTTCAAAGTTTTAGGTGAGATTTCAAAAAATTTAATAACAAAATTCTTAATTCACCAAAATTTTATTAAATCATCTCAAAACTCATTAAAACTCAAATCTCTCCAAATATTCATTCCAATACACCTCCTTGATCAAGTCATAAATTTCATTGATTTAATTCATGTTACGTTACAAACACAACTTGTTTGCTCAAAGACATGACAAAAACATTTGAGGAAGTGAGATCACGAGAGAGTGACCTTACACGCTTCACCAAAAAGAAGAAGAAAAAAATGAATCACTCGCTCAACTTGCATACTTCCATGAACTTCTGGACTGCGTTATGATACTGAGTTCCCTGCAACCACACAACAAACATTAACCATCTCAACACTGACTATTAAAGAGACAGAACAGATACAAGCTCGGAAAATTCGAAGAAGTCTGCTATAAGACATGAACACATGAAGATTTCTAAAGACAACAAACATTAAACATGTGGAGAAGATTTCTTCTCTAAGATGGATTACTGATTTGATAAACATTCTTGGGAAATTTTAAATGATTAGACCGAATTGAATGTTCAATCAGCATAACAAATAAATAGATGGACCAGATGATGTTGATGCACGGTATATTCAGCTTCAGGAAAAATAGAATGCACAACGGCAAAAGATGTCTTACCTCCCAGTATAGCTGATGGCAGTTCATGCACTGCCAAAATTCCAAATTTTTGTTAAATAAGCAGTTGGGTATTCTTTGGAAACCCTTTGCTGCTTCAATAGCTTCTTCAATGGTTAAAGGTTTCTGAATAAATTTCCCATTGCATTTCGTACATCTTGACATCAGCTGATCTCCGCTGATCTTTAGCTGGAACGTCTCTATCACCTGTGCAGCTTTTTTTTGTTTCAGTGACTCAGAGAATTAAATAATTATTTCCATCACCTAGGCTCAGGTCTGAAATATTCCAACCAGAATGTTTAGTTATTAAAAAACTAGAAATTTGAGTTGTTTAGGTGTCTTAAGAGATCCTATGCTTTAAACTAAAATTATATGATTAATAAATCTAGTAAAAACAAATTATACCCCATCATAGATCTTGCATAAAACAGCTCATACGTTGAGAATTAATTTTCTTATGTACCTCAAGTAGCTGCTCATTTTTTAGAAGGCTCTTGACTCGATATATTTGATGCTTTGCCAAATCCTGATGCCTCAACAATTTTGTATCTCTTGTCAAGAGAACTCTATTCTCTTTGACAGCTAGATCAAGCAACTCCCTGATATTTGTGTCAACAAATGAACAGAACAATTAGGGCAACCTAAACATATATTGTGATCAAACCCCATGTTAAGGAAATATTATAACAGCAGCTTTGGAAAAAAAATACCTTGAATCTGGCTTCTTTGAGTGTGGAACTGCAGCATCGATCCCCACACAACGTAAATGTTTCGCCAAACCTTCAACCTAGAGAGTAGTTTATACGTAACTGATATGATACCACATGGGTTTTACTGAAAATGGTTACATTCAATAAACAAAGATACTAACTAGGTGAAGTTAAATTATTGATTTCTTCAGTTACATAAACCTACCCTTAACGTATTTCAAAAATTTACACCAAATCAACAAACCTAAAAGCAGAGAAGTTTTTGGTAAATGCTCGGAAACCATTTAAACCAAAATTTGTTTCAGGTCAGGAAACTGAAATACCACGTCAAGAAAACTGTTTCCCCTCTCATGTTGTGAAAAAATTCTAAGATCAGTAATCCAAGATACACAAGATCGATAGAAATTGATCCAATTACCATCACATCCAAGAGAAATTTAGGGCAACCATCACCGCCTAAAGATGAATCCCATGGCGGGGGACCTTGCCAGTCCGCAGAAGAGACCAACAGCTTATTTGTGTTCATAGTGCTTGAGGAGACACATCTTCTTGTTTTCTTCTTTAGTTTCTTTGGTAGAAGATCAGAATCCTTCAACAGGATCCTTTCTCCATACTTCCTGACAATCTTCAACAAATTCTCATCCATCGGCATTGTGTTTAGTGTTGTTTTTCTAGAAACCACTCCATTGGCAATGTTTTGACCATTTTCTGACATTGATCTGATAACATCTATAGCCTTGCAAAGTTTGACCGTGACAATCTTACTGGTAAAATCCGGTCCAGTAAGGATTTCTTTTAAGCCAACATTAATCTCTCTAGGTTCTATCACTGTGATTCCTTCAACAAGAGGTGTCTTGCAGACATCGAATAATTGGAGTAAGCAGTGAGCATCTGTGGCAGCGTATAGTTTCTGTTCTTCTGTAAGAGGACGATGTGACCAATCACTACATTGAAGTTCCTAAAGAAGAAAAACTTGTTAAGATAAGCCTTATTAACAGTACGTTTCTCTACCTGCCACTAACCTTAGAAAAACATTCAAGTCTGAATCACCACAAGAAAGGTGTATCCAAATGTCAAAAGAAATGTGAAGTAAAATAATATAACTGAAATTCGAATCAGCTCATAGCAAAAGATATTAAAGAGCAATCTATCCATCTTGCTTACATTATTTACTTATTCAGCTACATGAAGACGGTCTAAAACGTAATATAACATATCTCCCGGAAAGATAAAAGCTACTCTGATTTCCCCGGAGTTGAGATTTATCAAAAGATAACTCAATTTCACGGTAAGTCAAGGGAATCATTGACAAACCTTAGAGAGAGAGATGTCCAGAATTTCCTTGCATATAGCTGCCAAGCTCTTGATATCCTTTGGCGCCTTTCTCCCAAACCGCTTATGTTGCAGATGATTGTATACACTTGTGATATCCAAGTATTGTTTCACCTAATAACATTAACAATCATATCCGAGAGGTTTAATTAAGCAACACCAAAAAGGTTAATAAGAACAGCACAAGTCAACAATCCAATATCAAAAGAAATCTTAAAAGACAAGCATGAAACACACAAATCAAAGACCTAGATGAAACACACGTGATCTTATCTTACTTAAGTATTTATCTTACTTACCACACGTGATCCAAACACAAGAAATTTAAAACCTAGATGAAATAACAAAGTTAAAGGTAAGAACTTGGATACCAATTCGATTACACCTATCTTGAATTCAATCCAAACTACCAAAAACAGATTCAACAAACATCACCAATCACTTTTTCTCACATTAACTAAAACTAAGATGCAAAAAGTTCAAAAATTTCAAGAATTTCATTAGCAATCACCTCCTTGAATCCACATCCATGTTGAGTGAAAGTCGAAGACAAGTAAACCAAATCCTGCTTAAACCGGAACCCTAATTTCAGCACATCTGGCGAGACAAACATGTCATTCAGCAGCTCCCAAACCGATGGTAGGTGAATCAAAGTCAAGTCAATAAGAAAAACATCGGAGACATCATCATCATCATCCGGGGGATGACTGAGTCGGCAAGCGACTTGGAGGAGAGTGACAGTTGGAAACGACGACGAATTGGAGCGTTGTGGCTTCCATTCGGCGTCTAAGGCAATGACCGTAGAACGAGTGAAAGACCATTTCAGGCGAGTGAACTCGGGCGAGTCAGTGGATGAAACAAGATAGATCTTCATATTGGTTTACAAAGAGGAGAACAAATTATTTGAAACCGAAATACACAATAAAGGAGACCGAGTCATTTGTCGGTTTTGGTTCTTTCTGATTTAGAGCGGGTAATTCTGTTTACGGTTTGATACAATTTTGGTTTAGTTTGGTTTAATTTTCGTTCTGGTTTTGTTATAGTTCTTTGTTTTTAGAACACTGGTTTTGTTTTAGTTTATAAGTTAGTTTTTAAATATAAATATATAATGATTTATTTAATACTATAAAAACATTTAATACGTCAAAATAGTGTACTATAATTATTTCTTAAGGTTATATATATTTAATACATACATAAAAATATAATTGAAATAAACACAATAGAAATCTGGAAAAAACGTTTAAGATAATGCAAAATTCTATAAATTTACATCGTCTTGAGTTATTGTATTTAAAATAATTGAAAACCATTAGAGTTTTATCTTATCAAAATTAATGAAATCGTTATCTTCTCTCGTCTTTTCTCAAAATTTTATCTTTATATATTTCAAAACTATGTCGTTTGAGTTATTGTATTTAAATCATTTGAGAACCATTAGAGTTTTATTTTATCAAAACTAATGAAATCGTTATCTTCTCTCGCCTCTTCACATAATCTTATCTTTATATCCTCCAAAACTATGTCGTTTGAGTTATTGTATTTAAAACAGTTGAGAACCAGTAGAATTTTATCTTCTCAAAACTAATGAAATCGTTATCTTCTCTAGTCTCTTCACATAATCTTATTTTTATATCTTCCAAAATTGTGTCATTTAAGTTATTGTATTTTAAAACAATTGAGAACCACTAGAGTTTTATCTTATCAAAACTAATGAAATTGTT
Source organism: Cardamine occulta (assembly GCA_028015245.1). Lineage (NCBI taxonomy): Eukaryota > Viridiplantae > Streptophyta > Magnoliopsida > Brassicales > Brassicaceae > Cardamine > Cardamine occulta. The sequence continues at coordinate 10,291,220 of CM051383.1, forward strand.
ATCTTCTCTCGTCTCTTCACGTAATCTTATATTTATATCCTCTAAATTATGTCGTTTAATTTATTATATTTTAAAACAATTGAAAACTACTAGAGTTTTATCTTATCAAAACTAATGAAATCGTTATCTTTTCTCGTCTCTTCACATAATCTTATCTTTATATTCTCCAAAACTATGTCGTTTGAGTTATTGTATTTAAAATAATTGAGAACCATTAGAATATTATCTTATCAAAACTAATGAAATCGTTATCTTCTCTCGTTTTCTCACATAATCTTATTTTTATATCCTCATAAACTGTCATTTGAGTTATTGTATTTAAAACAGTTGATAATCATTAAATATTTATCTTATCAAAACTAATGAAATTGTTATCTTCTCAAATTCTTATCTTTACTTCATCCAAAATTATATCATTTAAATGATTATATTTAAACCAGTTGAAAACCATTAAAATTGTTATCTTCTCTCGCCTCTTCTTTTCACTAGCTATTATATTTTTCTTCACATCTCTTCCTTCACTCAATCCTTCTTCTCAGATACTAAGCCTTATGTTTTCAAAAACAGATTTGTTTTTTAGATATTAAAACAATAAACACACAAACAAACAAAAAAAATACAAAGTATTGGTTCGGTTTTGGTTTAATTATTTTGGTTAGGGGTTTTCTTAATCATTCCTCAAAATCGATTGGAGAAAATCAAATTAAACCGGTATGTAAATCGGAACTCGTAACAGTGCCGCCAAATTAAAATTCCCGCGGGAAAATTCGGTGAATTCATGAGCGCGAACTCTCGGCTAAATCTCAGATTTATAATCTCACTCTCTCACTCTCTCTCGTAATCCAAAAGTGCGAAGATGGTGGCTGTGCGGCGAAAAAGAACCCAAGCGTCAAGCCCTAGATCCGAACCTCCACAATACACGGCGGATGCGGATTCAGATTCGGATATGGACAACACAGTCTGCGAAGAATGCAGCTCCGGGAAACAACCAGCGAAGCTCCTACTTTGCGATAAATGCGACAAAGGTTTTCATCTTTTCTGTCTTAGACCGATCCTTGTTTCAGTTCCTAAAGGCTCCTGGTTCTGCCCTTCTTGTTCCAAACATCAGATCCCAAAATGTAAGCTTTTTCAACAAAACCCACATTTCTCTAATCTCAAATCATGTTCCTTTTTAATTCGATTGTTGAGCTGTAGATTTTATCATTCTGGGTTTCCTTTGATTTACTGTTTTGAATCTGAATTTTATTATTCTGGGTTTCGTTGTCTCTGGATGATATTGCGAATTTTGAATCTGATTTTAGTATATATGTTATATGAATCCCATTTAATGAAATGTTTGAAATCTATGAAATTTCAAATCCTTAAAATAGCTAACTTTAAGTTTGTAAATCTGCAGCTTTCCCTCTAGTTCAGACTAAGATCATAGATTTTTTCCGGATTAAGCGGTCCCCAGATTCATCTCAGATCTCAAGTTCTTCAGGTAAATTACATCTTTTTGTGATTATTCTGGTTGGAAAGTCAAAATCCCAAAACAAAATTGTATCTGTTGTGTTGGGATATCTTTATCTAAAGAGTAAAATGTTTGCAGACAGTATTGGGAAGAAACGGAAAAGAACAAGCTTGGTGATGTCAAAGAAGAAGAGAAAGCTTCTTCCATACATTCCTACCAATGATCCTCAGAGAAGACTCGAGCAAATGGCGTCTCTCGCTACTGCATTGAAAGCCTCGAACACCAAGTTCAGCAATAAGCTCACTTATGTATCTGGCAAGGCTCCAAGATCTGCAAACAAAGCTCTTCTTGAGAAAGAAGGCATGCAGGTATTTATACATTTTTAAGTCTGCTATGAATTGCTCTTGTTCTTTCAATCACATCCTGTGTAAAGAACACTATTTGATTGGTTTGGTGATTAGTATCAGCTGAAAGAAATGATTTTGTCTTCGATTTCACACAGGTTCTATCGAAAGAAGACGTGGAGACTTTAGCCTTGTGCAAGAATATGATGGGCCGCGGTGAATGCCCACCTCTTATGGTCGTCTTTGATCCTTATGAAGGGTACTTTACTTTCTTATTAGCTTATTTAACAATTTTGACTTACATTGAAGTCTGATGTTTTTAAACGTGAACAGGTTTGCAGTAGAGGCTGACAGGTTTATAAAAGACTTAACCATAATCACAGAGTATGTTGGAGATGTTGATTATCTGAGTAACAGAGAAGATAACTATGATGGAGACAGCATGATGACTCTACTTCATGCCTCTGATCCTTTGAATTCCCTTGTTATTTGTCCTGACAAACACAGTAACATCGCCCGGTTCATTAGTGGCATCAACAATCACTCTCCGTAAGTTTCTCTTCTCTTCTACTTAGTTCTTCTTTACTCTCTTTGGTTGCAACACATCTGTTCCTGCTTCTGGATTAGGTTAGTTTGATTAGACTGAACCGGTATATACCATATGGATATAGTCAAATCCACATCTCAAATCTAAACCAGAACCAACCAAAACATATGACATCTGAACTGAAAAAACATTATGGTATTGCTTGTACTCATTTGTGTTTGTTGATATCTCTGTGAGTTGCAGAGAAGGGAGGAAGAAGCAGAACCTGAAATGTGTGAGGTTCAACATCAACGGAGAAGCTAGAGTTCTTCTCGTAGCCAATAGAAATATATGTAAAGGAGAGAGATTGTATTATGATTACAACGGATATGAACATGAGTATCCAACTGAACATTTTGTATAACTTTTGGAAAAATACATAATGAAAAATAAAATCAAAGTAGTTGATTAACCTAATCCAAGGTTGCTTGTTCCACAAGAATACCAAAATTTGTCTTTTTCACATGCTTTAAACTGGGCTTATAGTTCATGAAACAAGCCTTACTTCAAGTTGGACCAAAAGGTAAAGCCTTGTTGTAATTAGTAAAAAAAGTAAAATGGTAATAAGAAAGTGAAGAAAATAAAGATTGTTTGGTAAGGAAGAAAAAGAAAAGAGAGTAGGAATGATGATGAAAAGGAGGGTAGTAGTAGAATGGTCCAAACACCTAAGACTAATATTAAGAATCTGACAGTACCTTCAAGAAGACTTTGAGAGTTAGCAACGAAACCCAAGTCCTTTCTGATTTCTCCAGATCATTGTGGGACCCAACACTTACATTGTTTTACATTCAGTTTTTATTCATTATAGACAACTTGATAAATATCTTAGAGAACAATTTTTAGTTTTTATATAAGAAACAATAAATGTTGACTGTTGTTATTGAACATAATTTACCTCGGCTTTAAATAGTAGCAACGTACATAATCTACCAATTATGGATTTGACGTATCAAACATACAAATTTAGAAACACGAAGATCAAGCAGCACGGCTAATGCAAAGGACAACCTCGTCAGATACACAAGCACAATGCCAATACAACCAAAGCATATGGCAATATCGTTTAGGATTGTGTCAGCATGGAATCCAATGTCAACCTATTATTAAAAAAAAATTATATGCAAAAACTATACATATAATTAGGAAGCCTTTATCTCAATCAAGTTCGCAACTCGCAAGTGTTAAGCCTCTTAAGATCATGGATCCCTTAAACATACGCTCTAAAATAATTTAATTAATAAGTTAAATACTAACAGTTATCAAGCAGCCGATTATTTACTATAAATATTTAATACTTACAATCTACATTTATGTATAGATAATAATTAGTAATTAATAGGGAGTACTGTTGTTTCATGTTTGTATAATTGTATGTAGAATAAAGGGTATAATTTTGCATGCCAGTGATAGAAATTATTATTATTTGCAAAAGCTACTTTTCACCCCCACCATTTTTGGTCTCATTTATATTTTAGCACTCGTAAAATACTACTAGGACGCCATCACAAATTTTACAAGCAATTTTAAAAGCAATTAAATTCCTTTAGTTTTGGAAGAGTATCTGTTCTTCTTTTTTTTTCAACGCAATTTTCATATTTCTAATTGGGTGGAGGCATGGAGCCCATAGAAAGTGGAAAGAAAAAGGGTAAATAATTGAAGGCTTAGAGCATGTCCATCGGTTAATTATATAAGTGTTTTAAAATTTTTAATTATTAAAACTGGTTCAAATAGTTTTGAACCGTATCTCTACAAATACCGAATGTCTCAATATGTGGCAAATTATTATTGGAAGATGATTTTATTTGTTTTCTATTTAATATATTAAATTTTAAGTTTCAATTTGTTTTTTATGTTATGTAATATATGTTTAAAATTTTTTTATGTAATATATATATATATATTAAAAATATCTTTTATAATTATTTTTAAATTATTTGAAGTTTTATATTATATATTTTTTATAAGGTTAACCCAATATTTGTTATATTATAAATTTTAAATAAATTAAATACACATAATCAAGAAATATTTATTTTTCACTTTTTAAGACACTTATAAAGAGTACTTAGTGACGATCTTCAATTTAAATATGATTAGATTATATATTAATCAATATTTAAGATACCTTAATGGGTAACACTAATGTGGATGGTCTTATAATCAACTAAGAAAATAATAATATCCAATGGCTTTTTAGCCAAGTTTTGATATTGGATATTGCTCTCACGTGATTTACGCCACTCTTTCTCTAATCGACGTGATGTCATGAGTAACTAAGTTATCTATGTTTTAACAATGTTTTTTTTCTTTTTTTAATCAAAACGACCATATTCCATGAAACCTATTTACAAAGCATATATTGTATTATTAATTTAGTAAATATGATAAACTAAATTCTGTTATATTTGATCACTTATTAGGATATCAATTGCAATAATTTTCTTTTAAAATCTATCTTAATTTTGGTCTCGAAACTATTCTTCATTTGTAGTGAATTTTCCTTACATCTTCCTTCTGTTTGCAACAAACAAACTCAGTTATGTTTATTTGCTTGTTAAAGACAAATTAAATTATGTTAATAGTAATAATTAAGAAAAAAGTTGAAAATTTTGTTCTTTATCTCGAATGGTACAAATGTATAATTAAAGAAGCGGAAGACAAAAAGCCAACATTTCGTTTCAAATTGTAAAAGCAAAGCAAGTAAAGTAAATAGAATGTGTCGTTAGGACTTAATTAGGTTAGCAGCAAAACCAACTATTACCGACATCATAATTTCCTATTGTTCCCTTAACAAAAAGCCAAGTATCATTATCACATTGAAAACAATGTCTATCCGTGCAAATTTGATTATTAAATAATTAATGTCGGGTTGTCTTTTAGTTAAGTTTATAATCCTAGCTAATTAGTGTCTCCCCCTCTTTGTCCCTACGTTAGGGTTTCTAATTGGGATCATAATCATTTCGTTCTTTACAAAAGAAAAAGCTTTGCTACATACGACAACACTTTTTTCGACGACTTGCTGATCCAAAATATGGTACAAACCTTTAAACATACACGTCGTTAAACTCAGAAAAAAAAACGAAATTAATGTTCTAGTATTGGACTAACGACTAAACCGATGAATCCATATATTTTTTTTTTGATATTTTTAGTGTTTTACATATATGTTTATTTGGTAGTAAAAACGACATATAATATTATTTTCTGATATTTTTAGTGTTCTATTATTGAACTAACGACTAAACCGAGTAATGTTCTATCACTGGACTAACGACTAAACCGATTAATTTATATTTTTAGTGTTTTTACATATTTGTTTATTTGGTAGTTAAAACGACAAAATATTGTCTTCTGAAAGTTTTTTTTTACCTTAATCATTGTAAATTATTTATGTTAAATCGAATTTAGGATTAGAGATCTGACGAAAAAAATATAAATAAAAAATAAAACCATCAAAAATTCGTTAAAAATTTCTGACGAATTATCAAATCATTATAGTTTTATCAGAAATTCATTGAAATTGTTTGACGAATATCTATAATCCGTCAGAATTTTTGATGGATGTCCAGTAAATGATTAAACTGTCACAATTTTGTCTGTATATCCGTTGTGAGAATCATATTTTGTTTTCTTGTAGTGAGAATAAGATTTTGTCTCTTAAGATCAACTTAAGCTCATGCCACAAAGATTAAATGATGAATAATCATCAATATGCTTTTATTTTAGTGATTCATGCACAATTAATTTTTATTATATTCGATAGTTTATCTTTTCTTTTTACTTTCTGTGTATTTTTTTAATTCACTCTCCTTTTTTTGTGTGTGTAAAATTGTCGTTGATTAAGGTTAAATGATGGCAATTATGTTGCCACGGGTGGGAGTTGGGTCCTATATGGTTTACCGACGTTTTTCTATTCTCTCTACTTTAAAATATTCTTTAAATCGTTTGATCAAAGAGACTTCTATTAACTGATCTTTGAATTAAATCGCCAACGTCGGTTTTGTAATCATATTTCAAAAAGCATTATAATTGTGTTTGAATGTACACATAGTTTAATGGATTTCGGCCTAATTAGTAGGAAACTTACTTAAGAATACTTTAATATAATTTGACACAATTGACAGGAGTTTTGACTTTTAAGACTAAAAACAAAAATTCGAGTTAGCCAGATAATTTGCATAGGGAACCACTTTTCATAAAGCATTGGAACATTACTTTGATCCTAAAAATCTAATTTTAATTTCTCAATTCCTTAAAAAATATAGCGTAACAGCTGACTTGTATGTTATTCAAGCAACTGCGTATAACGGTACGTACAATAGCTAAAGAGCTTCTGAATTTAGTGAAACTTTTTAGTATGCTTTTACTAATTAAATGATGAAAATTTAGTCTCTATAACTATCATGTAATAATCTTGTTTAGGGAAAGGTAAAGAAAATTGTTCCAAAAAATAAAAAATTCTGGAGTTGTTGTGTCGGGCTCGAGTGGTGACAACAACTAATTTCACTAATATAGTAAAAAAAATAGACAAATTTGGTGAGCTCACCCTGCGTCAATTAATTATTGGTTATGTTTCGCTCAAAATGTCCATATTTGTCTCTTTACCTAATGTGTAAAATAGAGAGACATACAAGCAAACATAAATTAATAACAGTATACAATACATAATAAAATATGGTAAAATCAAATGTTTCTTCCTGAAATTTCATCAATTACAGTAAATCATCATTTATATTTAAAGTAAATATTATAAATTCACTGGAAAAAATTGTGAATTCAGAGGATCGTTAACTATTAACGTACATACCATAATATAAAATTATTTAAATAACATAAAGTTAGCTAAACACTACACTTTTTTAAGAAAAGAAAGTAACTAAAATTAAATGTATATGATCATAGTAAAATCCCGATGAAAATTATCTGGCTAACTCAAGTTTTTGTTTCTAGTCTTACCATTATAACATTATAAGAGAGATTCCACATCACTCGCTCTTATTATATTTTAATGGTTTTGAACAAATTTAACTGCCGAAAAAAAAAAGGTTTATTAAGAGTATTCGTAAGAGAAATGAGATTTGATTCCCTTCATCACCTCCTCCACTTATGATTCCTATGTTATATCCTTAATCATCATATGTATGAACTTAATTGATTTAGTACATCAGAGTCCTCACTTTTATACAATAATTCGTTGTCTATATAGAAACTTTTCTAAACCTAAAAAGCACTTGAATGTTTTTTGTATACAGGTTGAATAGTTGACCACCATATCTACATTCAATCTACTTTGGTAACACGTTGCCATTCACCGTCAAAACTTGTCAACGACACTTAAAACACTTATTATTTATTTATCAAAAATTACTCGATTCAGATCGAATTGTCAAATGACAGACTTGATCATGGCTACAAGACTACAAAGACTAGCCGGTTTTCTTGACACATAAAACAAAATTTGAAGCACATGCACATCTCTCAAGGCTCTACTCTAGGCCTTATTTGGGTCGTTGTCAAATGTGTGGTTTTCTTAACCTTACGTTTGTCTGTATAAGTCCCTTACTAATGCTGTTATTGTGCCACAATAACACATTTTTGTAGATGCTAGTACAATTTATACAAATAATGTGATATTTTTGTAAATCTCATAAATATGCTATTTGTTAAAAACACGTATCAGATCAATGATTAAAAATACACGTACGATCATTTACCCAACTTATACACGACTTTTTATCCTCGTTTTTTGCAAATAAAAATTAATATGTCACTCATTTTTATATAGAGTTAACTTATATATAGGTTGTTTTCATAGTTAAAATTTAACATAGTTAGATTAGATTAGGCCCCTTTTTCTGATATTTCTTCGGACACTATAAGCTTGGAAGAAGACTTCCTTACTCTTTTTTCGTGATCAATTATATAAGCTTAGGAAAAACGCATTATAAAATAAACCATATATGCAACCATGAAGCACCTAACCCACCATGCTTACTTTTCCTATGCACTTTTCTTATAAAATCTTAGATGGTGCTGACCGTACACAACTAGTCATTAAAGTAAAACAATGTTGTTTTTTTTTTTTTTTGATAAATTAAAACAATATATATATATATATATTATATTATTTCTTAATGATCTGAAATTATAAAATACGTAATTTCCTTGTAACTAAATACAGATTTTCGAAACAAGTTTTTAAATCTCATAAATCATATATACTCACTCTATTTTTTAAGATACATTTTATAGAGTTTATATATATATATATATATACACCATTTCACACACTAAACTTTTTTCCTTAATTTTAAATCAATAAGATTTTGTTTTTTTTTTTAGATTTAAGCAACAAATTTAATTAGTGCTAGTAATGTTTACTAACATCTCTCTCTCTCTACATATGTATTTAACAGTCTAATTATGGTGGTATCTAAGTAAAATCAACTTTACATAATCATACAAACACATTGATTTTTCTATTGAATAATTTTTCGAAGGTGTTAATTTTTCGTAGAAAAATAAAATAAACAAATTCATTATAGTATTGAAATCAAAAGTCTCCCGTGTGGTATATTGTTGTTTCTTTCTTGTTTGACTAGATTAGTAATACCCTAATAAGTATTCCACATTTTCGTCTATCTATATGCTTGTCTTGGGAAAATAATAACAGTTGAACAAAAAAAAAACAAAAAGGTAGAGTAGAATTAAAATAATAAGGAATAAAAATGACGGTAGCTAGTGAGGATAAAATTAGAAAAAGGCGATAATATTATTAATATGACCGCACATATTAATATAAGAAATTAATGTCCTCCCAAATCAGATTCAGACAATCTTCCAAACTATAATAATAATTTTCTTTTCTTCTTCGCCTGTGCCACAGATTCTCTCAAATTCCTTCTTCAATCTAACCTTCTTCATTCTTCTATATTAATTTTTTTGTCAGAAAAACAAAATCCAAAATCTGAAAAAAATGAGTGAAAAGAACTTATAGATTGTTGTCTTCTTCTTCTTCTGTCTTTGTTTCGTGAGTTTCTTCAACATCATAAATCCACACATGTAAGAAATTTAGCCAATATTTTTTTTTTTAAAAACCCTTATTCATCGATTTCAAGTTTTCTTTTACAAAATCTGCATGTTTTGTTGTTGTTTGATTTTTAGGTTTTTAATGTTCTTATTTTATCATTCGATAGAGCTTTGGTTTCTTCTTTTTTAATGGCTTCAATTTGAAATTCGATTCAGATTTCATTTTTTATTTCTCGAATGTTTAACAATTGATCGGGATCTATGTTGTTTGATTGATTCTAGGTATATATGTATATAAGTATATTTTAAAAATTCTGCATATTTTTTACATTTATCAATGTTCTTATTTTACTAATTTCTCTTCTTCATTTATTTTATTTTCTCGGTTGTTTTCTCTGCAGGAAGCTTTAAGAGTTAAGAAGAAGAATAATATGGAATCCCTAATTGAAGAAGAAGAATCTCGATTTTTCGATGCTCCTGAAGAAATCGCATCTTGTTCAAGTTCAAGTCCTGGCAAAATCGAGTACTACGTTGAATCTCCAACGTCGATTCCTAGAGATTTTCAGTACGATGTTTGGATCAAAAGCCCAGGAAACGCTGAGGAGCGTCGAGAGAAGTTCTTCAATTGGATGGGGTTAAGTAGTGTAAGCCAAACGAAATCAGGTAACGTGGATCGTTTCTCAAGCTCGATTAGCGAAGCAGAGGTTTTAAGGAGTTTGAAATCTGATGATGAGTTTAGCTCTTGTCGTTGTGATTCTTCTGTGTTTAGTCCAAGAGAGAATAATGTAGATAGAATTCTCAAGGAGTGTAAAGAGGATGTAGTAGATAGCGGAATGGTTTTTGATGATGCTGCTGATGATGATAATGATGACATTAGCTCTAGCTTTTGTTCTGGATCATCAGATATGATTGTGAAGGAAAATGGTGAAGATTTATTGACAGAGCCGTTGATATCCGTTGAGGCGGGTTCAGAGCAACGGGATGTAGGTGGAATTATGAAGAGGGTTAAGGAGAAATGGTTGAGTCGGTTGAGCAAAGTGCGGAATAAGCAAAGAGCAGGAATGAGAGATGATGATACTGCTGGTGAAGATGGGGTTTTAGGGAGTAGGGTTGAGAGAGTTAAGGTTAAAGAGTATAAGAAAGAGTCTAAGGAGCTTTCTGCTCTTTTTAGAGGTCAAGAGATACAAGCTCATGATGGGGCGATTCTCGCTATGAAATTTAGTCCTGATGGGAGGTATCTTGCAAGTGCTGGTGAAGACAGAGTTTTACGGGTTTGGAGTGTTGTTGAAGATGAAAGATGTGAAGAACATGACGTTCCCAAGATGGATCCCTCTTGTATATACTTTGAAGTGAGCAAACACTCTGAGTTGAGACCTGTGGCTGTAGAAAAAGAAGGCATTTCTGGTTCACTGATGAGTCCAAGGAAGATAACAGAGTCCGCTTGTGTTATTATTCCCCCAAAGATTTTCCGGGTTCTTGATAAACCACTTCACGAGTTTCTCGGTCACACCGGTGATATCCTTGATATCTCATGGTCCAAGAACAATGTGAGTTTGCTTTTTTAGAATTCCCTTTATTTTTAACGCTTTGAGCCGAACTCTAGGTTGGCCTCCTCATGGAATTGTCCCACTTCTCGTCTTAGACTTGATTCATGAATCATAGAGTTGCTTTCTTGAACTACCTAGGCACCTTTTTTTTTATGCCTGTTTCGTTATGTTTTGAGATCTCAAACACACAAGAACGTAGATTCAGTCCCTGTATGTGTAATCTTGAACAGAAAACTAGACCGAGTTGCTCATTCTGTGATATTGGTGGCAGCGTCTATTGTCAGCTTCAGTAGACAATAGTGTTCGGCTTTGGCAGATTGGCCGTGAGGACTGTCTTGGAATCTTCTCTCACAGTAACTATGGTAATGTTCTTCTCCGTCTGTACAATGGCATTATTATTGTGTATTGTTTTTCCTTCCTAGTCGATCTTTCAATGAGAATGCCATTCTAATATTTTTTTTGCATTTTTACAGTTACATCTGTTCAGTTCAACCCGGTTAATGATGATCACTTCATCAGCGGTTCAATTGATGGAAAAGTTCGTATTTGGTCAGCTTCTCAATGCCAAGTTGTAGATTGGGCTGATGCTAGAGGCATTGTAACCGCAGTTTGTTACCGCCCAGATGGACAGGTCTTACTCCAACCAAAAATCCTTTTCTCATCGACTCAACTGAAGAGTTTTTTTGTTCTTCCTAAAGCAAGAATACTTTAATCTATTTCAGGCAGTAATTGTTGGAACTTTAACGAGCGATTGTCGCTTCTACAATGTATCAGGTAATGCTCATAGATTACTGACACACATGAGATTTGTATAGAAATGTGAACTCTTACATCTCTTTTCAGGCCACTGCCTTCAACTCGATGGCCATATATGTCTGCATAACAAAAAGAAGTCGTCAAATAAACGAATAATCGGCTTTCAGGTGCATTTATCTTCTCAAAACATTTGAAACTGTCACACGAGATTGAATACGATACTCAACTAGTTTCTTTCTGCAGTTTGCTTCAACTGACCCAAGTAGAGTCATGGTGGCGTCCGCAGATTCACAAGTAAGGATCATAAGTGGTCGCAACGTTGTCCATAAATACAAAGGTAATGCTTCTAAAGACATTCATTAGTTGAATTAAAGTATGCAAATATTCTGAACCGTGATTTATTTTGTAGGTTCTCGAAATGCCGGAAATCAGATATCAGCATCTTTTACAGCAGACGGGAAGCATATTATATCGGCGTGTGATGACTCCTCCATCTACGTCTGGAACTGTGCTGGAAACGATCCCGAACCGTCTACTGGTTTCTTCTCCTACACTAAACGACTTAAGATCCGATCCTTTGAGAAATTCTCTGCAGATGTCTCAGTCGCTCTCCCGTGGAGCGGATTCGCACCTATAAACTCCGGCGGAACCGAGCTATCGCCGTCACTCTTCTCATTGGGGCGCGAGTACGTTCTTGATTCTCCCAAGGGATCTGCGACATGGCCGGAGGAGAAGCTAGCTAGCTCGTTTTCTCCGGTCAAGGCAATCCGTAGATCACACTATAGATTCCTACGATCATCGTGCCGGAGAACGTCGGAGTCGTCTCATCTCTGGGGATTAGTTATAGTCACTGGCGGGTGGGATGGGCGGATTAGATTGTTTCACAACTACGGTTTACCGGTTCCCGTTTGAAATCCTACGCCTACAAAACGCTCATTATGAAAGTCGCCGTATAAGTTCGGCATCCACGTGTACTATTGAACACTGACAAGTGGCGAAGTTAGAAAGCCATTGTTTTTGGAGTAGTATACGGGCCTAAATTTGGGCCTACCACCTCAGCCCGCTTTTTGACCCGGTTGTTCGTAGCTGGATCTCACAAGGTTCATACTTCAGCCGGACCTGAAGGTTCGGAATCGCTTCACGAGTAGGGCAACGAGAAAAAGAAGGGTAACTCAGATTTTTGTCTTTTCCTCGTAAAAATTATTATAACTATACTAGTTCTTATTATTTTTCTTTTGTAAGTAAATAATATATAGTAAAACCTCTATAAATTAATAATGTTGGGGACATGATATTTTATTAATTTATAGTGATATTAATTTATCTATAAATTAATAAATATTAATTTATAGTATAAACTAATATTTATTAATTTATAGTATAAAATAATATTTATTAATTTATAGAGATTTTTGTTATAAATTAAAAATAAATAAAATAAAAAAGTTTGATCTAAATAAAATTAATAGATTGGATGTTATAAATTTTAATAGTTTTGGATTTGAAAGTTTAAAATTTAAAAGAATATCAAATTATTTTGATAATAAATAACAAAAATTATAGATAAATTCAGTTATAAAAATAATTAACATAAATTAAATTTGTGATTAGTAACATCAACGGTTGTATTTAAACAATTTATATGACTATTGAAATAAAAATTATGCATATTTAGAATTTAAAAACTTAAACTTTTTATGCATATTTAGAATTTAAAAACTTATACAAAAGTTTACTTTATTTTATGAAAAATTTATTTACGCTATAACAATAAAATAGTTTAAAATACAACATAATATTTTCTTATATAAGAAAAGTTATTTATGAGTTCTAACAGAAATTCATAAATACATAATTATATTACCTTTATAAATATATATATATATATATAAATTTACATGATTATTATTTTGATAATAAATAACAAAAATTATAGATAAATTCAGTTATATAAATAATTAACATAAATTAAATTTGTGATTAGTAACATCAACGGTTGTATTTAAACAATTTATATGACTATTGAAATAAAAATTATGCATATTTAGAATTTAAAAACTTAAACTTTTTATGCATATTTAGAATTTAAAAACTTATACAAAAGTTTACTTTATTTTATGAAAAATTTATTTACGCTATAACAATAAAATAGTTTAAAATACAACATAATATTTTCTTATATAAGAAAAGTTATTTATGAGTTCTAACAGAAATTCATAAATACATAATTATATTACCTTTATAAATATATATATATATATAAATTTACATGATTATTAATTTATGTTATTAACGGGACCGTATATTTACATAGAAATTTTTTAAAAATTATTATCTTATTATCTTATCGAATTTTGTTCATTTTTACACCGGTCCGATTTGAAACCAACAAATTTTATTAATTTATAGTGTTTATTAATGAGTATTAATTTATAGAGGTTCTACTGTATAGGGAAATGTATCCGAGGCCCTGTTTTCTTCGTGTAAATACTAAATACCATGGTTTTCTCTCCATTACAGTATTTTTTGGTACAGAACTGAACAGTCTCGTACCATGGTTAGAATGTCCAATGCATACATTTATATATTGTGAATCTATGATCGTTAGATTTCATATCTGTTTAACACTTTTATTTGTAGAGTAGAGTATTTTTCCCAAATTTTTAAAGGAAAATCCAATATAATTAATATTTTTCACTATTATAGTTTTCGTTTCCAGTGTGAACAAAGAACCTTGCGTAGTTCTTTTCTTCCATTCAAAGAAATTATTATATTCCTCTTTAGGTAGATCACAATTTACATGAAACAAAAAGGGAACCATGCATAGACTTATAGTAGGTATAACCGCGGATTACATTTCTTTTGGAACCATTTATAAGACAAATATGTAAATTTGCTGCCAATGACTACCTCTGGCTATCTCCTAAAGACAAAGCAAAGCATATTTTGGTGAGCACAAACAATATTATATACCTACATACGTACTAACATTATCCTTCTTTATCCATTTTAATTGTTGATTCTTGAATTATATGCTACTATTTTCCTCCTCTGTTTCTTCTATTAGTATGTTTATAACTATGGTTGGAGTTCTTATCATCTTTTCGACGGGTATTTTTTATCTATCATTTTAAAAATTTATATGTGCTGCCAAATAAAACCTGTATCATTTTTTACTTTGTGGTAAATTTTGTAACCAGATAGATTATAGTTAGTCGAGGGAGAAGATATCATTAGACTTTCAAAAGTGTTTACTAAGGGCAATTTTCTCACAAAAAAGTTATTCATCTATCATTTTCATTCCATTCATCTTTATCCCACTAATTCCTCTAATGCTTTAGAGTGGACACAAGATAGCTTTTGTTATATAGAATCGATTCTGAAAATGTAATACATCTTGTTTTATCCAATCTTTGTTTTTTTTTAAGGTAGTATATATACGTTCATATTTGAATCACAGATTTACAAATATTTTCATTTTGTCAGGATCAGGAGCTGAAGCGAGCATTGGTGTAAACTACGGCACACTCGCGAACAACCTCCCTCCGCCGCGTCAAGTAGCGGAGTTCCTCCTCCATTCAACCGTCATTAACCGTATCCGTCTCTTTGACGCAAATCCTCAAATCCTCCAAGCCTTCGCTCACACTGGTGTTGCCGTTACCGTCACCGTCCCAAACGACCAAATCCCACATCTCACAAATCTCTCCTCCGCTCAACAATGGATCTCCGATCACATCCAACCTCACTTCCCATCAACCAACATCATCCGCATCCTCGTCGGAAACGAAGTTATCTCCACCGGTAATCACCTTCTCATCAGAACTCTAGTCCCGGCGATGCAATCTCTTCACACCGCTCTCGTCTCCGCTTCTCTCCACCGTCGAATCCAAATCTCGACGCCACATTCTTTAGGAATCCTCTCTAATTCCACACCTCCGTCTTCCGCTAAGTTCCGGTTAGGCTACGACACTCATGTACTCAAACCTCTTCTCAGCTTTCTCCGAACAACTTCTTCGCCGTTCGTTGTGAATCCTTATCCGTTCTTCGGCTACTCAATCGAAACTCTCGATTTTGCTCTGTTCAGATCTAATCCAGGCTTATTCGATCAACATTCGAAGCTTCTCTACACCAATATGTTCGATGCTCAGCTTGATTCGGTTTATTCCGCCATGGATAAGCTAGGATTCTCAGATGTCGAGATCGTCGTAGGAGAGATCGGATGGCCATCGGAAGGAGACATAGATCAGATCGGTGTTGACGTCGCTACGGCAGCTGAGTTTAATAAGAATGTGGTGGAGCGTGTAAATTCCGGTACCGGAACGCCGTTAATGGCTAATCGGACTTTCGAGACTTATATTTTCTCGCTCTTCAATGAAAATCTCAAATCAGGTCCGACGAGCGAGCGTAATTTCGGCCTATTCCGATCTGATTTAACACCAATCTATGACATCGGAATCTTCCGGCCATCGGTAATCAATCGCCGTCACATTTCACTGATTTCGAATTTGTATTCCGTTTCATATCTTTACGAATTTGACAGGGTAGAACATTGAATCCAGAGAACAATCCGAGATCGCCGGTTCGAGGATCGTCGGTGAAGCGGTGGTGCGTTACAAAGTCCGGTGCTGAGACTATGGCTTTACAAAGGAATATCGACTACGTATGTGGACTGGGCTTGGACTGTGGGCCCATTACAGAAACTGGGCTTTGTTTTTCGCCGAATACAGTTGAAGCCCATTCGGCGTACGCAATGAACTTGTTTTACCAAACTATGGGGAAACATGAGTTCGACTGCGATTTCGATAACACTGGAGAGATTTCTGCGATAGATCCCAGTATGTTTTATAAATTTCAATATTGTTAGGAAGTTAAATAATTAATTTTATGCTAATTTTTTTTACTTAATTTTTGCAGGCTATGGAAATTGTGAATATCAGGCTTAGAAGTACCTTCGTATAAAAACCTACAAGTATTTTGTTTTGTTTCCAACGAGATTGGTGGCTTATTTACTCAACTGAAAAACTCGTACAATGTAATTTGCTATAATATTCAGGGCTCTGAACAATATACTAAGTATTGGATAATGACTCTTAAGAAAATTTAATTATCATTTTGATTTGCTTTTAGAGTTATTAGAGCATCTCCAACATATTCCTCTATCTTTCAGTTTTGGTTCAATCCATTCCTCTACTTTTTATTCTAAAAAAGAATATTCTAAATATATTATTTATCTACTTAACTATTATTTTCAAAAACCAACATTATTTGTCAAAATTGTAAATTTGACTCACTTATTTTATTTTAAATCAAAATATATTAAAATTATGATATCATTGGAATGAAAAATTTGTTACATTAATAAAATTACTTGCATAGCATATAAAACAATAACAAACACAACAAAATATAGTAGATTTTTAAGCATAATCATTAGTATTTCTTCAACAAATGATCAACTATTGCATTTCAAAATGTGAAATGGGCTAATATTGTTTATGAGCTAATATAAAATGAATTATCTAAATTGAGTTAACTACATAACAAAAAAATATATGTAATAATATTATTTAAGTATAAAACTAAAACTTAAAAAAACTAAGGACTACTTTATAAATAAAAAAGTTTTACTCTATAATAGAATAATAAATAGTATTACTCTAAATATAGAGTAATATTTTCATTATTCTATTTTATAGTAGGATACTGGGATATAGAGTAAGTTTGGAGAAAGTTTACTCTATAATAAAGTTCAAAAATAAAATATAATGGGGTTAAAGATGCTCTTAATTTGTAAATGTTGAAGTAAAATATCAAAATCAAGACATAAAAGCTTGTTTTTTTTTCCGGCAAAAGCAAAACATCCATCAAGATGTTAGGATACGGCTTGACATTCCTCAAGGGGAAAACTAATCTGGAGTTTGAGAGCTTACATAAAAACTTATTTTCTATTCCAAAATTAGTGCAAATAGTTGTTGACAGAAAAGGTAGAAACTTATTTTCTATTCCAAAATCAGTACAAATAGTTGTTGGTAGAACCTTATTTTCTATTCCAAAATCAGTGCAAATAGTTGTTGACAGAAAAGGTAGTTAGTGGCTTAGTGAAGAGTGGTTGTTATTTCATAAACATCATAGATTAAGGTATAGTAGATGCAAATAATATTATTTTCAACATCAAGTGCGTAGAGTTTATGCTCTGTCAAATTTGTTGACTTTGATCAAAAAGTTCAATGTTAAAATGTTGATTGAAAAAGTTACCAAACAAAATATTGTGTGAAACACAAATTGAAAATGTAATATAAATTAATATTTAAAATTTTAATTCTTCTTCTTCTTTTTTTAAGGGTTTTTTATCAAATGGCGAATGAATAGAATTGCTAATATATCGAAGAACTGTATAAAATTAATATATTGCCTTTACTGTTTTTGCTATCCGTCGAAAATCCGTCGGAAATTTCCGACGGATAGCAAAAAATTTAAACAAATTTAATTCACGAGGGCAACTTTTACGCGGTCAAAATTTTATTTTCCGTCAGAAATCTGTCATAAATCCGTCAGAAAGCCGTCAGAAAGCCGTCATAAATTTTCGACGGATTTCTGACGGTTTTGTGGTTTCGTGGTCGATTACGATCCGTTTTTCTTTAAATATGTTTGTAGTATGCTTTGTTACTCATTTCAGTGATAAAATACTAACAAATACCTTGTTACAAATCAAATATACCAATATTAGAAAATTTTAGTTCTTATGATTATAAATCATCGCTTAAATATATGTATCATTATCTAACATGTAATCATGATTGTCAGAATTTTTCTAATTTTGGTATATTTGATTTATAACAAGGTATTTGTCAGTATTTTATCATTGAAATGAGTAACAAAGCATACTACAAACATATTTCAAGAGAAACGGATCAGAACGATTATAAAAACCAAAAACCGTCGAAATCCGAAATTTTCGACGGATTCCTGATGGTTTTGTGGTTACACGTGTCTCGTTTTAAGGTTTACACTGACAAATGACTAGGGAAGTCAAAAACCTAATTTCCGTCAGAAATCCGTCAGAAATCCGTCGGAAATCCATCGGAAATCCGTCAGAAATCCATCGGAAATCCGTCAAAAATCCGTCAGAAATCCGTCGGAAATCCGTCAGAAAGCCGTCAGAAATCCATCAAAAATCCGTCAAAAATTTGTCATAAATCCTTCAGAAATCCGTCGGAACATTTTCCGACGGATTTCCGACATAACTAGGAGTGTCCGTTGGAAATTTTCCGACGGAAATTTATCCGTCGGAAATTTCCGACGGCTTTCCGATGGATTTTCAACGGTGTGTTTTTGGTAATTTTTGTCGGAATCCTGTCGTGCTGTTTTCAAAGCCATATACACCGACTAGGAACGAACTGACCCCTGCAGTGACTGTGTTCTGGCAGCAACCATCACCGTTACATTCTTCATTTTTTGCTGGAGGACGAACGTCGCATGCTGATAAGCATCCAATTGTGTTACTTCGAGTTCCATTAGAGGTCATTAAAGCGTACATATTACAGCCTACTGCAGTAAGCGTGTTGTTCTTGGAGAGAGTTAAATTACTCAGATCACCATGGTAGAAACTGCCATCAGCTACACCTGTGCTGTTGAAGCAAAGATAGGATGCAGGAAACAAGATGCGTAGCTGGATGCTGTGAGAAATGTTGACCACTTCATACTGATCCTTAAATAATAATAGCTTCTCTTTCTCGTAACAGGTGAGATTGAAACTAGGATCTCCGGGATAGTAACAACCTGAAGAAATGCCAAAAGGGTACTCTATTTCAATGTCGCCACATCTCTTTGGGCAATTCTGCCGAGGTTGAGGTTGCCCTTTGACCAGCTGCGTATAGGCAAGGGAGAAAATAGCCACCAAGAACAGACCCTGCACCTTCATCTTCTATCTCTCTCTAACTTATTTTTTCCTTTTTTGAGTTATCTCTCATCTCCTTTGAAGCTTTTTCTTAAGGAAACAAACGCCAGTACCTGGAAAGTTATATACAGTGGCGGACCCAGAAATTTTTTTACCTGGGTCAAAACCAAAATGAGTTTTGGGTCTTGCAATTGCTGGAATTTTTTAAAAAGTAAGTTAATGGGTTCAAAAGGTAAATGGGATAAAAAAACCTATAATTTTATGGGTTCAAAGTTGATTTTCAACCAAAAAAAAATTTTATATACACGAAATTTTTTTTTTTTTTTTTTGTGGGGTCAGCTGACCCTATTCCAACCCACATAGGTCCGCCACTGGTTATATATACTTATTTTTTCAAACCCGTTCCCATTTTCCAAGAAATTTCAGGAATATGCAAGAATAAAATTCAACTAGACAATCAAGACCATCATGTTAACGTAACACGAAAAGGATTACGTTCAAGAATTAAATTAACCTAGACAAAGGCTACCATTTAACAGTGACAACCTCAGTATTGGTCGTCCTCTTCTTTTCTTGATATCTTATTCGTTTTCGTCTTATTGAAGAAAACAATTTGGTTTGGTTAACAGTGATTTATTTTCTTACTATTCAAAGTTTCAAACTTCAAAGATGAAGACGGTTGGTACTTGCAAGGTATCTTCAAATGTGAACCATCTTCGTCAACTTCAGTCTCGATTCTCTCTTAATTTTCTTGATATTACTAGGCAAATGAACTATTTTTTTTTTCTGTCCTCATAACTATTTTTCTTAACAGTTATTTCCACCTCAATACAATTTATTAGTCAAAATATGAAAATTCCTTGTAGTGACGATGCAGGAATAAGACTCCTGAAGACCACATGCTTCTCATGCTTTTATGAAAAAACAAATTCTAGTGTTCCTTTCGCGAGTTGTTTAGATATCACATTATGATGAAAAGGTTACATATTTATATATATAAGCTCGAGCAGCAATAGGAAGACATAAATGTATATAAGTTTTTTTTTTTTTTTTTATAAGTTAATATATGCTTTTGGGATCAGATTAGTAATACACACCAGCCTTCTAGAAGTTAATCGATCGTAGTGGTAATCTAACATGTCCTTGAAGCGTTTGAACAGTTCTTCCCTCATGTCACAACTTATTCTTCGAGACGAACTCTCTTCGACACTTCCATGCAAAATTGCAAATCCACCACACGTTGCCAAAAGAAGCCGGAGTTATTCGAAGAAAACCGCGAGAATATCTTTAAAAAAAACTGAAAATAGATTTGTTAAATGGATGACTAGAATAATCTTTGGCAACTTACTAAACAGAGAGATATATCTACTGGTAAACTTTTACCAAGTCACTAAAAGATATATTTTGTTCATAATTCAATAAGAAAGTATTCAGCAAACCTAGCTTTACAAATTGCATTGATAGAGAGATCTTCTTTGTATTGAATTTTATATGCTTTGGATTAGAAGACATTGTTAAACCAAAACAAACTACAAACAACAACAAAGCTTTGTGAACTACATTGAAACTCTTGGTTACAAAATCTCTCAAGTGTAATACTCCTTTAAAAAACCAGGACCGGGTTTATAAGGATCAGATTCAACATAAGCCTCAGGTCGATCAAATCCAAGATCGTTAACTCGGTTGCTCAGAACATGAAAGATGGCTTTTTTGGTACCTCCATATTCATCTCTGTTTTTTTCCACATATTCTGTTGCTTCAGCTGCTACACTGTTCACAAATTAAAACTTATTGTCTTCCCTTAAAAGAAGCTGCTCTATGTCCATTGTCATTACCTTCCCAACTTCCCTAATCTTCCTCACTTGTTCTTCCACAAATGGAACTCTTTGCAATTTGTAACGCAACATATCATCCTTCTTCGTCTGCAGAACAAACAAAACATGACAAAAGACATAAGAGAGTTTATAAGCAATTGATGACCACTTAACACAGATTGCAATTGAGAAACTTTGGAGCTAACTACAAACAAATAATATGTATGTATTGTTCTGGATTTGTTAATTATGAGTTCTCAAAAGCTCATGAAGCTGATACAATCACACTAGAGAACCTGATACTATAAATTACCAAGACTCAATACTAACTCCTACCACCTAGAAATCCCAAGAAGTCACTCCTTGTATGTATCAGACAAGACAATGGCTACTTGGATACAAACTAAGTAATGTCTAACTAGTTGTAGTAAAAGCCTTATTTTGTGAAATGAGCATAGTTCAAACTCAGACACTCATGAAAGAAGAAGATAACTCTGAGTGTTAAAGCTAATATGGAATCAAGAGAACAATGCTTTTCTTCTCTGGTCCTAAAGTTGCACACTTTTAGCAATATCTCTTCTAAGCAAAGCTAAGCCCTGATTTTGATTCACACAACATGGAAGTGAAATTTGAAATCTCAAAGTTTTGTTCTTTACCAATTTTTTCCTACGCCAAACACGGCGTCCATTATCATCTCTTTGAATCCCACAAGAAACCTGAAATATCAACCAGATTCACTCAAATTCTACCGATAGATTTGAAATTCGTATAGATATGCAAAAATAAAAATCAACCATATAAACCTGAGACTGAGATGAGTAGCATAAGTTCCCGCTTCTCGTATTAGCAATCTGAATATACAAAAGTTGAATATGAGCAATTACATCGAACTCAAAGGATGCGATGTTTGTTAGATATGAGAGAAAAAAAAGAAGGATTTACAGATAAAATCGAAGATGCAGAAGAACAGGTGAAGGAAGCCATGGATGCACAGCTTTCTTCAGTTAGATTTGATAGAACCGGAATCTATTTTATATGTAGCCTCTCCGGTACAGTGTTCTCGGTTCGGTTCGATTCTATACAAAATCAACCGTAACCTAACCGGACATTAAATTAGCCTTTGTCATATATTAAAAAAATGTTCAAAGTGAGAACAGATTTGATCACTAATTATTGACAAAATAATCTAATTAATAGTTAGTGGGAACCCTCTATTACGAACTACAACTATACATATATATAGACATTTCAACATAGAACTTCACCATTGAAAAAACTCTATTAATCACCGGGAAAACAAAAAATGGTTACGCGGAATCATCTCTTGTTATGTTGTATTCTCATAGCTATGTTTATGATCGTTCAGGCTCAAAATATTCATGAAGATAATGCACCATCATCTTATTTCAATTCTCCATCGATGGATTCTCGTGAAGATTCGTTTCCTTCTTCTCACCGATCACTTGGTGCTGACTATTTCAAGAAATCACCGCCTCCACCACCACCAGAAAAGGCTGTACCTGTATCTGAAACTGAGGTCTGATGAACCATTGAGATGAGCATCGATCTTGGACAAAGACTCGTAATTTGGTTTCATCTATATATTGAGAGGCATGAGTCAGTTTTGTCTTCCATATCTCTGTATTTGGTTTCTGTCTTTTTTTGTTTTTTTTCTTTTCTTTTTATATTGTCGCTTGCACTACCTTCATACATAGATGTTCGATGATTTATGAATGTTTCACATTTTTTAATAATATAATCAAGGATGTAATGAACATTTACATTGCACTCCAAGTTCGATTCCATTTGAGAAGTTTTCAATTTCAAAGGAGAGATATGTCTTAAAATTTGTTGTCTTCAGTATTTGTTTCCCCACAAAAATCGAACTTGTGTCTATTAAATGCCTATTTTTTCTGTTTGCATGAGTATACTATAACTACTGTATAACACATATTCTACAATAACAAAATCTACAGCTACAGTCAACGCAATTACAGCGAAATTCTACAATAGCCAACACAACTACAGCTGTTAAATATATTACTGTAGATTTTTTGTTAATAGGAAAGTATTTACAAAATACCAATAAAATATATTAATAGGAAAGTTACCCTTAATTATGTTAATTTAAAAGAAGAAAAAATATCTAACTTAAATACAGACTTTAATAGGAAATCTATTGAAGGTTAATAGTTACCTTTATAAATATACTAGGTTAGGACCCGTCGGATTGACGGGTTTCTAAATTTTAAAATAAATTATATTTAAGTAAAATTAATATATTAAAATAAATATGTGTGTTAAAAAGACTTTGATTATTAACAAATTTTACATGAATAAATTAATTTCTATTTTATAATTTTATTATCAACATATTAAAAATATACATCCATTAGTTTGGTCCATCTTGTCATTTTTTTTTGGTTACCGTGTGAGATATATATTTTAAAAATATGAGAAACCAAAAAAATAAACTGAATCCAACCCAACAAAAACTGGAAAGGATCATAAACTTCCTTATCTAAAGAATCAAACCCAAACTAAATCAAAAACCGAATGGATACCTAAAATATTTGAAATACAACTATATGTCCAAAACCATTAATAATATATAAACTTGATATAACTCAATTATATACTCTACAATTATAAACCTAAAAATATCAATTACTTTTAGATCAAGATAACCAACATACACAAAATGCAAAAATATTTGAAAGTTCTAAGTTATATTTGTGAAAATTTAACCAATTTTATTCAAATTTAACCAATTTTATTCAAATTTAACCAATTTTTAATATTTGTTTTCTATTTCGTGTATCCAAACCTGACTCGAATGCAGATGGAACCAAATCAAACTGAATGGACCATAGGCCTCTAAACCTAAAAACTCGAGAGACATGAACTAATCCTAACACCCAGACCTAGTATAAGATGTAAAAAAATATCAAATGACCGGTGGCTATTTTCTCGCTCATATGTAGGTGAGACGTTGTTCTCGCAAGATTTTAACTGTCCAATCTGATATCCTCTTGTTAAAATTGTATCTCGGTTTCCAACATAGTATATTTTTGCTCTCGCAGCTTCACTTTGTTAGAATCTTTCACTATTCCTTGTTTCATGACGTTTTCCAACAACATCTTTTAACTCCACCCTTCTGCCACCAGTTCTCAATTTTATTATAATCTCTCAAGCCTTATACCTTAAAATGTTTGGTTTTCATGGCTTTTTTTCTTTTTCCTTGTCGGATTCTTATCCACCATCTTTTTTGAATCTCCAACAGAAGTCCCACCGACTTACTTTCTCATCTAACTAGATCGAGATAAGTGTATGAAAATTGGTTCCCCATGAGCAATTTTCTCAAAATGTATATCCGCCTCGTTTTGGACTTAGTTTATTTGTCAGAGAACAATTTTTGCTTTTTTTCTTTGAGAGAAATCATTTACACATTTTTTTTCCTCTATGGAGAAAAAAATTTCCTTTAATTTTCATTTCCAAGAGAAGTGTTGTTTCTTTGTTTCGTAAACCGAGAATATCATGCATTTTTCTAACCAATTTCTTATCTTATGTCAATTCTATGTAACTCTTATTGATAAACCCGATAAACTGTTTAGCAAGTTTATTTTGCTTTCAAGTTTTTATATGATTTCCAATTAAAAGACACTATAAACAATAAAACTGTAAATGCGTAGATCTTCAACAAACACGCAAGAAAACAGTAAACAAGTCAAAACAGTAAACTCCCCAATCCTTCAACCTCTTCTTCTTGACTTGTAGTTGAAACATGTCCGACGCTTTTCTTTTAGACCGGAGGTGAGACTGAGACACTTGTGCTGGAGGAGTAAAGAGTTCAGTTTAGTTGACGAGAAACAAAAAAAGAGTATCCATGTTGCTTCTATTAGGAAGCAATTGTAATGACATAACTAGATTTTACCTGGTCAGGAAGATAGCAGTTGGATTGCCTGGAGATGGAGGATTCTGGTTCAGCAGTGAAGCATGTGGACCAGCTTTTGAAACATCATTAGGTTCACTTGCAGAATATACTGCAACCTCTTCAAGACCAAGTTGCCGCTTGATCAAGTCCATGTTACTCTCAAGGACATCAATCTCTCCAAAAGGTAACCTCAAGTCTAGAGCCTGAGTGCCAATAGATATCACCTCGTCTTTCTTGAATTTAAGGAAAGGCATGCAAAGCTTCTGAATTTGTTTGAAGTTTTCTGCTTGTCCCTCCTTCTGCAATATATCTCTTAGTTCTGCAAGTATCTCTGCATCAGGCGCAAAACGACAGGTTTGTTGATCATATTTGCTTTGCAGAATCTTGAGGCAGTGAGCTTTCCATCCATCAAATTGCTCATTCACATATATGAGGCCTTTTAACTTCCCTTCTGGCACTGCTGTTATGTGAGCAGCTTTCTTAGCAGCCTTCTTGGAACCTAAGAGCTGTTTTTGTAGAAGCTTTCTCATTAACACTATAGAATCTTGCAAATATTTGTTAGCACTCTTGAGAACCAAATCTGGCTCATTTGATGTTGGCCAGCCTGCTGTTATCACACTACCTTCCTTCTTCAAAAGTTTCCTCCAAACATATTCTGCAAACTGAGGACAGATTGGTTCAATGAGGCGTGTTTGCACATCCATAAAGTAAAGTATCAAGTCATGGTTCATGCCGCCACTACCACAAGAAAGTCTATACTCATCTCGAGCAGCTTGTAAGTCGTAAAACCCATTCTTGAGTGCCTCCCTGAACAAGCAATCTTTGTACGTTTTCTCAGTCAATCTGATAGCAATGTTCATGTCATTTTCAAACACTTTATCAGCATATGTAGATGGAGGGCCTGTTCTCAAAGAGGATTCAGCAGCCAGAACTTCTTCCATCCATGTGAGCTCTTTTGTCAGCCGCAAAATTGCAGCATTTGCAGTTTCAAATACAAAATTTGCATCATCAACGCCATCACCAGCATCAGCCAAAGAAAACCTTGTAGCAGTAGCAGAGAATTCTTCAATTGCCTGGCGCAGGGTTCTGAAATTTCCAGTTGACTTTGACATTTTTTCAGAATTCAACATAATGTGACCATTACATCTGATGCCACGTGGCCAGTTACGTTTCGCCATTAGTGCACTGTGGTTGTAGATGAAAAATGTCAAATGATTCTGAATCAGATCCTTTCCAGAAACTCGAAGATCTAGCGGGTACCAGTAATCAAATTCTTGTTTCATCTTACTTAAGAGAGCTGGTGGAATATCAGATGCTTTTGGGTATGGGCCATCACAGAAGAGATACTCCCAAACTTCATCATTCATCTGCTGAGAGCTGATCAAAGACTTGCTACCTTTATACATGTCTCCGTCGTGAAAGATATGGGAAACTGTATAATAGGCCATATAAAGAGTTGAATCAGATAAGGATTCCACAAGGAACTGTTCATCCCAGGGAATATGAGTTCCTAAACCAAAAGACCGTGAGCATGCCCACTGATTGAGCCAGCTCAAAGTGTGCTCAAAGCCATGCCTTGTTTCTTCAGAGTAAAGATTCATTTTTGATAAGCATTCCTCAGCCATTTTCTGCCATTCTGATTCCCCGTACGTTATGTACCACTGATCTGTAAGAGCCACAACACATTCATCACCCGATCTTGACATGACCGGCTTCTCAGGTTCACTGTATATGATTGCCTCCCCAGTCTCAATGAGCTTTGTCTTGATAATGGGCTTAATTTCTTGAACTTTCCTACCAACAAACTCTCCAATAAGCATGGTTCCTTCGGTGAATCCTTTCAGGTAAGTCAACCTCTTAGCCTCTACAAGCTTGTCCTTATCATTTTGACTTTTAATTTTCAGATCCAAGCAGACCTTTTCGGCAGCCTTATCCCCAAATTCCGGAATGTTGATAATTGGTATGATATCAGAGGGTACCCACTCATCTTTGAGGCCATACTTTGCTCGAAGAGCAGGCTTTGCTTTTAAATCGTGTAAAGCCATGTAATCATCAGGGGCATCACTAGGCACGCTGGTGACAATGCCAGTACCTTTGTTGGTCAGAATGGTCAACATGGGCAGAGCATAGATGATCTCGTTCACTGACAGAGGAGACCTCAAAGGGAGTCCAATCAGATCATACCCGGTCAACTCAACCAAGCAGGAAGGCTTCTGAGGGATCTTTGAGAAGTTCTGGTAGGAAAGGTTGAGTGCAGCTCTCTCAGTAAGGATGAAGACATCAGTTTCATTGATTTCATAAGCTCCATATTTCCCATCAGGCAGTACCCAAGCGTTTGTTTGTCCATACATTGTCTCAGGCCTCAAAGTAGCTGCAGCCAAAAACACTCTCTTTCCTTCCAAAGGACCGAGTTTCAGAGGAAATGGCTTCACTACTTCCATCTTTATGAGAGTATACTCTTGAGGCTGAACACCTTCACCAGTCGCACGGTCATGATCAGCACAAGGCTGGCCGTCTAAAGGTGAGAAGATAGTGTACCTACAGTCTTTAACAATCTTTCCCATAGATTTCAACTTACGCATCTGCCACCTCACAAAAGCATCGAAAAAAGGATTAACATCAGTGGTCACAAACGACCTCCTCCAATCACAACCCAATCCATACGCTCTGAGATCTTCAACAGCCAAAGGAGGAAAGTAATACAACCATTCATAAGGATCTTGAAATCTCGCTATCTCAGTGTCAGTAAGACCAAAACTACGCATAATCTCCCACTGATAAACCTGTCCACCAGATTTCGCAGCCACCTTTGACTTCTTTCCCCTAAACTGATCCGGTAAAGCTGGTGTATCACTGTTCTCCTCCACAACTTCAGAAACTTTGGTATCCTCTTGAGAAGTGAACACAGGAGGGTTTCCAAACAATTGGATCTCACGAGAAAGCTTATCAGCAGAAGCCTTAATAGGCATACCAGTACAATGGAAACCAAAAGGAAGAAGCACATTGGCACCTCGAAGTCTATGATAAGCAGAAGCAAAATCAACCTTGGAAAGTGAAAAGGCATGACCAATATGTAGATAACCATTCATATACGGGAAAGGGAAAGTGGAGAAGAACTTATCTCCTGGATTTGGAAGATTCTCATGAGATTCAGCTCTGAATACATCTTCATCTTCCCAAAGTTTTCTAACAGCTACTTCAATCTCAAGAAGACGATCTCTTCTCGCGTAGCTTTTCGTTTCAGATGCCATTATATAACAGTGCCTTCCGTAAAAAAAAAAAATCACAAACCTCAGTTCTGAGTTCTCTAAATTGAGTAAAGTGAATTACAGAAAAAAAAACTGGAATCAAGAGAAATAATACCTTGAAGATGAACTCGCAGGAATCGCGAATAAAGTCAACCGCGAAAGCAATCGGAGATTTGACAGAGTCGGAGCCAGTGGAAGAGAGATAAGTATGAAGAGGACTTTGCGTCTTTGTCCTATTGGTTGGATTCTTTCTCTCTCAGAGACGCGGAGGCGCGAATTGAAGCTGAAGTGTTCACATGGGCTGAAAATGGGCCTTATTAGGTTAATGTTTAAGACTGATTACCCAAATGGGCTTTTACTATTAATTTAATTAGATTGTTTCTTCTTTACAATATCTTTGTCAGTAAATTACTAAATTATATGTTTAATTTGATATGTCACGTGAATCACGATTACTTTTGTTCTAATGTCAATAATTTTTTTTTGATATTTAATTTTACTTAATAGCAAAAAATTAGATGGTTGACCTACGATATGCATGGACATTAAAGAAGTTGAAAATGCAGTTTTATCTGGACATAATTTAATATTTAAAATTTATCGATTTTTTCAAATGCCTAAAATAAATACCCAATTTCTCAATAGTAGTATGTATAAATGATCCAATCATCCAAATATATACTGCAATTTATTTATTCTGAAAACGAAATCATTTTAACATTAAAAAATAAAAACTCTACACATACATAGATAGTACCAATATGTAGAAAGGGAATAAAAAGTTCATCCCAAATTTGTTTTACCAACATATGCAAAAACAAACCGAAAGTAGCCAAAACTTTCAGATTTTTTTCAATTTTGTTTAGTCTAATATTATCTAAGAGAGTTACAAATACTGCATTCATATTTAGACAGTCGAAAGATATATACATAAAATCACAGATGACAGAACCATGGACGAATTTCATAACAGAAACATATATATATATTGACAATTATGTTCCAGAAAAATTGCAATTCAAATTGGAATGTAATTTCCGGTTTAACATTTTAGATACAAAACCGACTTCGGTTTAATATTCATCCAAGTAAGTGTAGAGCGTATCATCCTTCTTGGTTTTGCGTCGGCTAAGCAACGCCTTAAGCAACCGTTTGCTCTTGCTTGGTTGATGTTGTTGCTCTGTTTCTTTGTGGGCTTCTTTCTCAAATGCAACCCGAACCGAAGCCGATCTTCTCGGTTCTGACGGATACTGAGCCAGACAATATCAAGAATCAAAACAAGTTAAAGATAGAGAGCCTAAAAGTGAATGTTTGAAATGTAACCGAAGCTTACCCGTTTAGGAGTTGGAGTTATAGCTCTACTCTTGCTTGGTGTCGTTGGCCGGCTCATTGATGATGGTCGGATAGCAACTGAACCAGATCTCAGCAGCGGAGGAAACCGATGCGGTGATATGGCTCGCTTATCTGCTTTACCAACACACACACAATCACATTTTTGTATTCCCATTAAGTCAAAAACAAGCTTTTCAAGCTAAAGCTGTTTTTTTTACCATGTTCTTTCTTTGGAGCCGTGGTGATAGACGAGAACGAAAAGGTTGCTGAACGTTGAGGCTTCCGTGGAGAAGGAGACTGAAGTACTGGTTTTCTGTAAGAAGCAATAAACCAACACATCAAAGTTTAAAACCTTTCCCATCAGTTGACAATGTAACTCACTATGAATATGGGAGTTTACCGAACAGGTGGTGGAGGCGTTTCCCGAATTGTAGCACGAACGGCTTAAGGAAACAAGCAACAGATCAAATCAAGAATCAGGTTTGGAACAAATCTTAAATCTTTGTACAAGTAGATGTAATGCAAAATTTATACCATTTCTGAATTGGTTCCAGTCTTCTTCTCCATCAAAACTACCTTCAACACTCTTGAGCTTCGCGAGGTTTCCACCCCTCTTGATTTCTCCCGCTGATAGAGAATTTAGTTGTTAGTAGGGAGTCCCAAAACCGATAAATGAGAGAATGGAAACTTTGCAGAAAGATTGAGAGAGAAAAAGAAACTTACAAGGCAAGATGTATCGTTTGTGGAACTTTGGAGTGTCAATCACAAGTGATTGCTGCGAACGACCTTCATGATCCATATACTCTTGGCACATCCTTAGCCTCTATACATATATATAACAAAACTCAGTAACCAAAACAAGAAAACGATCATGGTCCATTTAATTGATCTTTTAGAAAACACCATTTAATTGATACCTGTTCGATGCAAGATACTCGTAGTTCGGTTCCTGCAACTTCATCGACTTTTTCATCGACAAAGTCATTGACTTTATACGTTACAGATCCCAAATGATCAACTGTATTGACCAGAGCTTTTATCGCGTAATCTTTCAGTGTTTCCACCACTCTGCATAAACACAAAACAAATCATAAAAATGGGAAAAAAGGAGTATGAAAATAAATCAGAAGATGTAAGCCAAGAGCATTGAAAAATAATATGACCTGAGTAGCGAAAGGAATAAACTCACTCACATTTGTTTTTGTTCATCGTTTGTGTAGGATAGTTCGAAATACTCAGCTGCTGAATACAACTGTGTTCTCAGATTCTTCAGATCCTGTAAACAAAGATGTATTACTCAACCTTCTTTTCTTGCTGATAAACAGACTAATTCATAGAACATGGAAAGAACAAAATTTGAAGTAACAATGATCACAAGATCCACTAAGATTATTCGATTGTGAGATTTAGAATATACCTTAAGACTATCAGAGAAGAGCAAGCTTTGTTGCATAGAGATCTCATCGTAATTAGAAGCTTCTCGGGGCATAGGCATTGTAGCCGCTGCACTCATTTTGATTCAAAGATTAACAGTTGAATCTCAAGTTCTGTCCTCTCTTTCACTGTGGAAATGAAATGATCAAATAAGAAAGGGGGAGGAAAAAAAACTCAATCTTCAGTAATGATACTTGCAAGAATACTTGAAGATCCAAACAAGTACATATTTAGAACAATGAAAACAGACAAATGGGTCTGGCAATAAGTATGAGAGAAACTAATATTCCAAGTACAGGTAGTGAGATTATAGCTGAGAACAGGAGAGATTGCCACATAGCAAACATCTTGAATGAATGTATACACTTGTTACCATCATGGAAATTAAACAAAACAACAAGAGCACGAATCTTCAAGAATATACATTTATCTTTGATCCGTAACACCCTAAAAGACTTGTTGGTATTATCATCTGTAATTTGAAATTTTATTTGTTCAAACTGCTAGCAAAAAATGAAACTAAAGCACCTAAATATTATGTTTTAGATCCATATGAAAGCAGTATCCAATTAGTCCAAAGAGAATTATCATTCCCTCAAGAAGGTCCTGAGTGTTTTTGGATCACAGATCTCACAATCTCCTACGTTTTCAGCTTTCTTAAGGAATCTCAACCAAAGATTGTATGATTCTGTGGATGTTTAAGGTTACAACAACACGCTAACTAAACTAATAAAGAATAACAAACAGACAAGAAGTAGAACCCACAGCTCGAAAGCAACCCTAAATTTAATCTGAAATAAACAGATTTTGTCTGAATCTTAAACAATACTCTTTTTAAGTCTATAAGAAAGGAGGCAAATTGTTTACAAATAAAAATTCAAGAATTAGAATTTTCAATCAATCCAGATCAATATTAGCTTTAGAGTGCATTGTCTCATTTACTATTCAAGAACTGCAACTTTTATCCATAGCATAAGAACCGATACACAAGACCAGCTCAAGTTTAACAATCTAAAACCCTAAAAAAAGAAACTTTCATCCAAAATCAAACCTCATACCACCACAATAGCTTCGATTATCATTCACCCTAAAACCCTTAATCAAGAACATTGAAAAGCTTCAAACTTGTTATACCATATAAACAGAGCTCACAAAACCCAATTCAAATTTACCGATTATATCCTGAAAATGGTTTTTTTTTAGAGAACCAAGTCGTCTAAAGTCTCAACCTTTCAATATATTTAACTGAATTTGCAGACAAAACGAATGAGAACAAAACAATAATGAGAATGGCAGAAGAATACAAGAAATTAACCTGAAATTACTAACTCCAAGTCCCTAGCTTTTGTTTCCTTCCTCTATTTTGCTCGAAAACAGATTGACAAAAAAGTGATTAAACACAAAAAGACTCTCTTTTTACTCAAGTTTATACGTATGATTGATTGAAAGAGGAAAGTGAAGAAGAAGAGAGTAATTAGAGGGAGATTTAAAGGAAGAAAGTGAAGAAAAAGGAGTTTGTGTTTGGTATGAGAGACCTCAATTCCACTGACTTACCCACTTTTGTCCCCATCATTTCCGGAGCAACGCTCGCTCTTATTTTTCTTCATCAACTATACCACTTTTTAAAAAAATAAATAAATAACTATAAAATTCAACATTTTCAACCATAAACATAAATGAATTTTAGTGACAAAAACAAAGAGAAAATATCTTATTTTGAAGTAGTAAAAAGGGGGTTAAATACTCTAATTTATGAGTACCGGTTTTGCCATCAATGAATTATCAGACGTTTGGTATTGTTTTCAATCTCCAGTTTAATATTTTACCAGAAATATCTTCATTACCTCTTTTTTGTGAAAAAATAAAACAGAGTTTACAAAGTAATCGTATTGTCACATACACTTTTCAGTGTAAACTGGTTAGTTAACTTTATGAAAGCTTTTTTGAATGTGAACTACAAATATAGTATTGGGGCTCTATAGTATTCTTCATACTTAATAGCTTGATAAATAATAATAGAAAATTAAGATCGTGCGTGCTCGAACAATAACGTTTTTTATTTCAACGAAACATTATAAACAGAGAATTATTATTGATGATGACTTGCTATCCTGTCCATAACAGATAAGTTTCTACGATTCATATTCCTTGAGCTCAATACGAGATAGTTCAAGGATCGGTCATTAATCATTATATCCAATTCACAAATGTTAAAACATATAACATAGGATCGGTCATTAATCATTATATCCAATTCACAAATGTTAAAACATATAACATTAATGATTTCTTTCAGTAGAGATCAATGTCATAGATAGTTTTGTAGTGTCGTTTTTATGGAATTTTTGGGAAATATAAGTTGATGTGTTGTAATAATTTAATTTTTGAATGAATAAGGTAAGCACGTCTCATGGACTTCACTTAATTATATTTTACGTTTCTTTCATTTGTATCTTACTGCTCCCCTACTCATTCCCATCTATCATTAAGCTTTGATCAAATTATTTGTTTTTTAAGACCAATTTGTTATGAAATCATCATTTTCGATTTATCATTCATCATTGGTGGTCGGGTTTCTCTACTTTCTTGACTAACGACCCCAATATTAGATGTCAAATTCAGATAATTGGCAATAGCAGATGCCGTAAATGACAAAGGAAATCATAGCCTCATAACTAAAATTCTATACCTCCCAAAACAAAAAATCATAGTTATAAGATTATAATAACATAGATACACGTTTTATTGTGGATACGTTGAAAACTATAGATTTACGATAACCGGGCGACAAGGTTGAAGGTTCCACTAGAGCCTTTTTTTTTCCCTCTGCTTGGTCAGGTCAGGTAATATCTGGTTCGGTCGGGTCCAACTCTGTTTGGTTCGGTTTCTATGGGTTTATTTGATGTAAGGAGGGTCCATGAAAACCCACTGGAAAACTTGCTCATACTGAACAGCAGCGTTTTCCCAAGAATAGTTTCGGGTCATTCCTCTTCTTATCAATCCTTCCCATGACTCTTTATACTCTCTGTACGTTGCTGCAGCCAACCTCAAAGCCTGTAGTATGCCAACACAAAAGGCTTATTTTCACCCAACAAAAACCACAAATCCTAAAGCGAAATGGGGGAAGAGTTCGATAGACTTACCGACACCATGCTATCTTTACTCAAAGGAGAGAAAACCCATCTGAAACATTAAACCCACAAAAGAAACATTCATAAGATCACAAGTCATTCTAATTTGATCTGTCACAAGCTTTTTCACAAAACAGGACAATTTTATTACCCTGTACCAGCACCAGCTCCACCTTCTGCGTAAGGATTGAAATTCTCAACCGTATCCTGAAAACAATACCAATGTAATTGAAAATAATAACCCTTTTTAAGTTTCAAACCATTCTCTGATTTTGAACACAATTTGTTTTTATTTATTTATCTGGCGTCTTGAAGATTTAAAGAAACTTACTCTGAGTCCTCCAGTGGCATGAACGACTGGAATGGTTCCGTATCTCATTGCGTATAACTGATTTAATCCGCAGGGCTCGAATCTTGACGGCATCAGAAGAATGTCACAGCTGTTATAGACAAAAAAAAAATCAAATGAGATGTTATAAGGTTTTCTACAACAGCTCCTTCATATGAATCATGTGGCAACCCATAGTTTGTATCTCCCTAGATGAAGCCAAGGTTTGCTAACAGATTTTAATCATGTCTTTTGTAATTTGACTAAAGTCTAAGCTAGAGAGATCTTTTTTCTGTTTATTACCCTGCCGTGATGCGATGAGAGATGGGAACATTGAACCCAACCCAACCACGGAATTTGTCTCTGTATGTTTCCTCCATACTTCTCATCCAGCTTTCATATTTAGGGTCACCCGAACCAAGCATGACCTGTAAGAAACCAAACCACAGTAAACATATTGATGAATGTATCTCATCAAAAGAAACAAGTCTGACAAAGGAATATCGTAATGTGGAAAACCACAAAGATGCCAATTCTTTTTGCAAACTTCTAACTCGGACTTAAGAAATGTGTGAAAATAGCTGCGAAAGACAGGAGATGACAAATGTGTATGACGGCAGGCACTGGAACTGCAAGCGTTCCAGTTAACTGTTCAAAAGACTCACTTACGAATTGAATGTCATCCACCATGAGATCAGGACCAGCGGTTTGGATCAGATCAATGCCCTTCTGGTAATCAAGTCTTCCTATGAACCCAATCTGTAAAAGTTTTAAGACATGCCAAGCTACATGAGTCGGATTATAATACAAATTTGAAGACCATTTCCGGAAAAAAAAAATTCTAAAGTTTGGCTTTTGAAAACACACCATAGGGCATTCAGGCCTAATGGGAAGACCCAATTCCTTTTGAAGTGCCATCTTGCATTTGATCTGCAATTCCCAAAGCAGACACAAAAAGTCAATTCACCATAACAAACCACTGAATTTGCTCGAATTTGACACCTTTACTCAAGAAAGCTTCACATCACCTTCTCGGAGAAATCATCAGCAGAGTAATGGAAAGGAATGTGTTCATCCGTGGATGGATCCCATTCATCAACATTGATTCCATTTGTGATCCCTGATAAGAACCACTGGAATATCAGCTCGGCAAAGTATTTAAGTGATAAAAGAGAGGGTTTATAGGAACAGTACCATTTATTACACTTTTCCGACTAGAAAGCAAGTCTTGCAGACCATATCCACCTTCAACAGTAGTTATTTCCCATGCATAGCCCTGAAAATGCAGGAAAGGTTGCCCAATCAGAATACTGACGTATCCAAATCTAATCTCTGATTTACTGTTAGTGAATGAGGTCACTAACAATTACGGATTATGTTTACAAAAGATTCATCACCTGGCTAACAGTAATGATACGGTCAGAGGTCACAATAGCACCCTTGAGAACATTAACCGCTTCACCTGTGTCAAGAGCATGAGTTCTTGCCCATGTTGGAAACACCCACCCAACCGCTCCATACCATTCCGAAGGCAATCCCAAGTTGCTGTAAGTAGCTGCTGGCTCCACTCCCTTTTATAAAAAGAACCAAATTATGAAATACAAAATAACAAAGGACTGTATATCAACCACACAGAGAGAAATTCGGGGTCTGGAGAAATGCTTTATGCTTTTACCTGATGAGCAAGGTTATGTATAATGAGAGCGCTTCTTGCATCCTTATAAACTCCGTATGGGCGATACTTTGCAGCCAAAAGTCTGGAATCAACAGGGATCCACGATATAAGTTTTAAAATAAACAAAACTAAAACCTACAGATCAAAGCATGATTCTGCAAAGCTGTTCAAAGTTAATCCTAAAGTATAATGTAAAGAGAATAAGAAAAGTTACATGGGAACAAGTCCGGCATGCCAGTCATTGACAAGGAAAAGAGATTTCTCTCCGTAAGTGAACCCACCAAGAGGCAGCACGAGAGGGGCTTCACATGCTGCATGGCAAAGTAGCGTGAACCGAAACTGTAATCACAAAAAAGGTGAAAAGAGGCACTTTTTCCATTGTTAGTAGATTACATAAATTGAAACACAGCATCACACAATAAAACAAAAGCTACAATTGGAAACGAAATCCTTTCTTTCAAAAATGTGACAGTATTTTGATCAACAGTAGTACCTGATTATCACCAAAGGCTCCTTTACTATCTCCATATGGATTACCAGGTCTATGGTAGGATTGGTGATCAACAAAAACCTGACAACAGTTACAGAAAACAACTTGTTAAGCAATGGCAGTGGTCAAAACTCCACAAATATTTAAGCAAGAAGAGATTAGCAGTTACCCAATCAACACCATCTTTATATTCATGATAGAAGGAAACTTCCTGAGAAGCTCCAAAGCACTGAACTGTGATACGGACCCCCAAATCCTTAGCCCGAGCATAGTTCTTATCCGCAGGGGTTCCATTCTGGTACCGAGGAGAAACAACCATTACACGGTGGCCACGACCAGCCAAAGCTATAGGCAAGGAACCACAAACATCTCCTAACCCTCCTGTTTTTGAGTAAGGAGCAGCCTCGGACGTAACGAAAACAAGGTTATAAACTGTTTGAGCTATTCCATTCAGAACTCCGACTTTAGCAGCTCCTTCTTCAACAGCTCTATTCCCAGGTACACCAAAATCAGCAATCTCTGTTTCATCATGAACCTCTTTCTTCTCTTCTTGACGTGTAATTTCTTTAGTGCTAGTGCTCAAGCTTCCCTGCTCACCTGTAGAAAAAAAAAATATTGAATTCATCTTCAGAAAATTAAAGATTCTGAAATTTGAATCAGAGGACCACAAGCAAAAATTCAAGAGAATCATTCTCTATTGACAAATTCAAAATATAGAAATTAATACTATAAAGACATAACCGTTGAGGAAAATTCAAAGAAACATTATGAAGAAATTGATCGGAAGTTACCAGTACCAGGAGGAATGAGCTGAAATCCGAGAGCGGAGATAGAACCATCTCTTTCTGCGTCAGTGTTGAAACTATTTTCATCACCTTCAGACGCACCAGAGCCAACAATTTTGTCGCCGGAGACGGGAGAAGAACAGCGGAGCAACAACGACCGTCCGATACTGAATCTTCGACGGAAATGAGGGAATCCGAAACTCCGGATCGGATGGGAATAGCATTTCCGGTTAAATCCAACGAGCGGCTCGAGCTTAACGGAGCCGCTGATCTGAAGAGAAGAAGCCATTGATCGATTTGAAAAAAGTGAGGGACTATTTCGAATATAGAGAAATTGAGAATGGTGTGATTTTATTTCGGGTTTCGGCTTGTTGCTGGGGAAAGATTGAAACCACCTGTGGCCTATCTACTACGGAAAGAATCCTTCGACCTTCGCCGACATGCTTCCAAAACTTTTAAAGTAACCACAGGACTATACTTTTAAAACTTTTAGTTTTATTCCTTAAACATCCAAAAAAAAAACACGAACCAACAAAAAATCCCTAGCTTATATATAAAAATCCGTAGATCATTTATATATGTTTATTTGCAACAAACATAAACCGATTAGAGCGTCTCCAAAAGAAACCTCAAATCCGAGGTTTTTTGTTCTTTAAAAATAATTTTAAAACTTTAAATTTTGAGATCTTAAGTGAAATCTTAAATTTGAGGTTTCATGTTTCTTTTTTTACATTTTACTTATTTTACTTATATATCTTATAATTAATCTTACTAACTTATTTGTTTATCATTTTAGTCTTTAAAAATCTTTTATAAATTTAGTTTTCACATCTAAAATTATTAAATAAACATCTTAAACTGAAAATAAAAATGTTAATATAGAAAATATTACATAACATTCAAAGCAAATTTTACACAATAATGTTACATTAAGCAAATTTACTACAAAACAAAGAAATTACAAGAAAATAAAATTACATAAACACAAAAATATTACACAAATTAAAACACTACAACAATAGTAATATTTAGGTATATCTGATCCTGAGCCTCCAAGATCACCAAAGTATTGTGGTGACATATATGGTTCAGTCGAAGTCGAAGATTGTTGCATGATTATTGAAGATGAACGAGATATCAACGCCTCTGTTTGAGAAGCAAGATCAGCACCAGAAGTAACCGTACAAATGGTAATAAATGAAAATGTTTAGTTTCAACAATTTTTATCTCAAAATCTACAGATAAAAAATAAAAAGACTCATTTATCACTTCAAAATGTATTGGTTGATCATATATGAGAGCATTATGGGAATAATGTTGTTTAATAATTTAGTATTGTACTTGTAATTTGTAATTTTATTTCTGTATTTTTAATGTAATTTTATTGTTATAATTAATTTTTTATTAGTAAATAATGTTTGTAATGATTTTAATGTATGTTTTATTGTTATTTATAAAAGTTTTAAGATTTTAATGAATTGTTAAAAATAGTAAGGACTATAATATAAAAAAAAAAAATTTAAGTTATATTTGAGATTTTTCTTTTCGAACCAAACAACCTTAAATTTGAGGTATTGCCAACCTATCAGAAACCTCGTTAATCACACACACTTGAAGCCGAAATTGAAGCATCATATTATGCCACGTGGAATTAGTGGGCTCCAGTTTAAGTGAACAGTTCCAACTCTGTGATCATTTATTTGCGAACAAAAAATATTTTGGGCTAAAGTTTTAATTTAATTAAATATGGGCTTATTTGTAAAAGCAAATTAGAGGCCTCCTAATGGGCTTCATAGTGTGTGTTAGTTAATGTGTCATTAATTCTACACGTTTTGAATATGGTTCGTAATTTCCAACTAACTGTAACGTTTCCTTGTCATAATGAGTTGTAATCTAAAGTTCACTAGACATTCTAAGATTTATTTTTATTCTTTGAGATTCATTTTGTGTGACTCATGTAATAACTCACTATATTACTCACTCGGTCACTCCCATACTTTCAGTACTTATTGTATGTAATTTACCAATATTGGTACACATATTATATCTTTTTTTTTTAAACACATAATCTTCATGAAAAACAAAGATTTTGACTGATTCTTATTACTCCTAATACTTTTTACTTATTTAAAAGACTTGTTCTAGATATTGATCAACCCATTACTCATACATAAGTCACAAAATGTTTTTTTTGAAACTGACTTATATTACCCGTAAAATAATTAGACAAAAATGAACCCAAGTAAAAATGGTTAAGAGTTGCAAACAGAGAGCTAGTAAACGCTGATACACTCGCTAATTACCAATATCCAAAAGTAATTCGAAGGTTTCTTTTGGTCAAGAAGTAGTTTGGACTTTGAAATTATTCGTTATAAATAAGTAACAAATATTTAACAACTCGTGCTTCCCTCGTGGCTATTATTTATGTATAAAAAAGATAAGAAGGCTCATGGGCATAAATAAAAGGACA
The DNA here is from genome assembly GCA_028015245.1 of Cardamine occulta. Taxonomy (NCBI): domain Eukaryota; kingdom Viridiplantae; phylum Streptophyta; class Magnoliopsida; order Brassicales; family Brassicaceae; genus Cardamine; species Cardamine occulta. The sequence continues at coordinate 10,331,470 of CM051383.1, forward strand.
CAAATGTGTTTATTCTATAAAAAAATGTGTTGAAAAAAAAAGTCACTAATGACAAGTCTGAAATCTCCTTCATATCTCAAAAGCTTTGGTAATTCTTAAGATATAAAGAACATTGGCGTCGGTTTCATTACATCGGGCTTGATATGGAAAAATCGGACCGACCGGTTAATGCAAGCTGGTTCGGATTGAAAGACGGAGAGAGTGAAATTGTAGATGCAGAATTATTGGTGAATCTTCTTGAGACATATAGATTTGGTAAGGCTAATGTTCCCATCGGAGAATTTCGATCCAAGGCGGAAGAGAAGGCGGCGCCGGATAACATCACTGAGATTGAGGATGAAGAGGACAATGATGGATCTCAAGGTAAATAGTCAACTTGTCATTTTCGTACATGTTTTTTTGTTTTTTTTTTTATAAACTTTTTTGGTACCTACTTTTAAATCTCTTAATTTCCAATTGCATCTACTACTTCTTGGAATCTTCAATTTACCCCCAATTATTAACCGGACACAAAGCTGCAAAACCGAAAGATCAATCTCTCGTTTATCTTGGTCTTAATTTGTCTCGTAGGAAACATATCTGTTCGTGAAAGCACATCATTGTTATATTCCAATTCAGATCCAATAATACTTGAGACTACTGTGAATGAAACCGGTTCATACAATGAAACCGGTTCAACCGAAGAAATCAGTTTAACTGAAGAAATCAGTTCAACCGAAGAAATCAGTTCAAACGGAGAGATCAGTTCAAACGAAGAAGCCGGTTATAATTGGTTAGAGTCTAACTCCACAAACTTAACAAACGAAGAGAAAGAAATGCAACAGAATGGTGAGATAGAGGAAGAAGAGATGGAAGAAGAAGAAGAAGAAGAAGAAGAAAAGAGTTCATCATCAGAGTTTGAAGAGAAGTCAAACCTAGAGAAATTGCTTGCGAGACAAGAAAAGTACGAGCTTTACTGTCCAAGCTGTAGCTCGTGTATCACCAGAAAAGTGATTCTCAAGAAAAGGAAACGTGGGAAGCACGTTGATTTGTCTGCGGATCTAAAACCCAATGTACCGGTTGATGAACTGGACGCACAAAGCGACAGCGAGGAGATGGAGCCACCGGTTAAGGTTCAACATGTCCTCCCTGAGACTCATATTAAGGATGATGACCAAGAAGATAAAGAGGAGGGTGATATCTTCGCTTGCTTGGCTTGTCTAAAGTACTTCATCCGGTTAGGTAAATCACATTTTTTGAAAAAACCGGCTATGTTCAATTTTTTCCTGGTTTGCTTGGTTATCAAACTTGATCCCGGTTCTTGATTCTAATTTCAGGAGCAAGGTTCTTCCGACTTGATTATATCAGGGGAAAACCGGTTGAGGATCCAGGTACGTTATTGTCAATTGAAACAAAAATATTAAAGTTCGTCCTCTAACATAAACCGGACTAAACAAATTAATTCCACATTTCGAGAAACCAACAGTGATTTATTGAAAAAATTGAGCCATTGAATTTCATAATGTTTCTATGCTTAGGTCCTTTGTTGGGATTCGAAAGACTAATTAACATTAAAAAAAATGTTGCAGATGTTGTGAGTGATGATGAAGCTGTGACAGAATTAGATGAAAGGTCTATAGATAACCTCCAAATCGAAACTATGATCCCTCCATCATATGCTGCCACGGAGATCGACCAGCTTGATCTAATGGCTGAAAACGTTCCAATGAGTAAGCTCAAAACTTTCACTGGAAAACATTATGTTTTTATTTTTATGGTATTTTTTCATCTTCAATCTACTAATAGCACTATAGCAGTAAACATAGGTTCAACCTAAGGTTCAGTAAACATAGGTTCAACCTAAGGTTCAGTAAATATATATATATATATTTTGAAAAAATATCAACCTAAGGTTCTTTAGAGTTTGTTGAATATTAACCATAATACTCCACAAGCAGATTCAACTCATGAGCAGAAGCAGTCAAAGCCACTTGATGCTAGCAGTGAAAATAAACCAGGTCATTATACATTCAACTTAATATGTTTACTAAAATTTAGTTTAATTTATAGAGTTCTTAATATTTATCACAATATCTACAATGATATACAGTAGAAGTAAATTTAGAAGCGATGAATAGTATTAACACCCCGCAATCACCGCCTAAAATTCAACCGGACCGAGAAAGATTCACCGTTGAGCTGTTGAAGAGCACCGTCTACGGCGGTCTCACCGAAACAATCACTAGCCTCGGGGTTGTATCCTCCGCCTCTGCCTCCGGTTCCTCCACCGGTAAGTCTCCGTTTTCTTTAGCAAACAAATGCAAGATTAGTTTAACAGCTAATCATCTGATTAGTCCTTATTACAAACAATAAAACAAGTAAACAACTATCTAATGATTAATTTGTTGATACGTTGTTGCAGTTAATATATTGGCTCTTGCGGTCGCAAATTTGGCTGGTGGGCTCATCGTCCTTGCTCAAAATGTAATTAATGTCTAAACGCCTTTAAAAACGTTTTCATGTGGCACAAAATTGTTTACACGATTTCTTTGATTTAATCCGGTTCGGTTTTTTCATGCAGCTCCAAGATCTAAGTAACAATTCAGATAAAGAGAATGATCGGTACAATGAATTATTAGGGAGACGTGCTAATTTCCGGATACATATCTTAATAGCGGTTTAACTTACATTTTCTTCGGCCTAGTTCCTCCATTGGTTTATGCATTTTCTTTCTACGAATACGAAATCAAGAACTACAAGCTTATATCGGTTTTCTCGGTTTCTCTGGTTTGCGTGATTTTGCTCGGTATGATCAAGGTCTATGTCCGAAAACCGCCCAATTCATGTGGATGGCCTAAATCATATCTCAAATCTGCAGCTTATTATACGTCTATTGTTGTTGCCTCTTCCGGAATTTCATACGTTGTCGGAGATATTATGGGAGGCTATATCGGGAAGCTCAGTTGGTTTAGTATAGACCAGGTCGGTAAGACTTCACCATTTGACAGAGCTAAACCGGAAGAATATC